>OW285240.1:42944803-43223676 GCA_935421215.2 Melolontha melolontha | reverse complement strand
TGTGTTTCTCCCCCCTCTCTCTCTATGTATATGGTAAATTCAATTTGTTGGCGATTTAAGGAATAGTTTTACTTCAAAGTATATATAGTTAAAACAACCCTACATGTTTCGGCAAATGATGCCTTTTTCAAGGAATATAAAATATAAGTGACAGTATATTAATGTCATATATTTGCAGTTGCTATGGATAAAATTATTCAAAGATACATTCTAATTAAATAATAATAAATGCCTTAGTATTCTAAAATAGATAGACAACAAAAACTGGGAAACGCAAGACATGAGTTATTATTATGTATGCGCCAGTGAAGCGTCTTAAGATGTAAAGCTGTCGGCATTCGCCCTAAACAGACAGAAATCAAAACACGGAACTGTCAGCATGATAAGCAAATGTATAGATATTTAAATAACTTAAGATATATAATTATAATTATATATCTTAAGTTATTTAAATAATTATATAATTATATAACAGCAACATATAATATGATGGTAAATTGCAGATCGTTGCATAATTAAGTTATAGTATATACTGCTTAAATTTTTTATATCACTTCTGTTGTTAATTGAATTTTTTTCCTGTTTAGTACTAATCATTTCTTTAATTTCCCTTTTCATTGTGTGTTGTGCTTTATCAATTATCAAGTACATGATTTGTTTCCTGAATGTCTTTGTCTCCAAGAATTTGTAACAATCTTATCTGTTTCGATACATAGTACCTCTTTCAAAGAAATTTCAAATGCAAATGACAGAATATCAATGTCAATGTTATTTTATTTGAAAGCGCTCCGATAAGTCATGAGCGAAGGAAATCGCGTTGACCAAGTATGTGAAGAAGGAGGCCTGTTCCTGGGATATGGTAATAGTACTTTCTTGATATTTTTCGTGGTATTCTTTTTATTGAAGACGGATTGCAGAATCGTATGCATAGGTTCTCAGTGTGAGAAATTGAAAAAATTGAATTTCATCGATAACAGCGCCATCATGAATTGAAAAAAAAATGTTTCAGACAAATCCTACGTACTTTTTCAGTAGAATTAGGATCTGTAATAAAGTAGACAGGTTCCCATCTAAGATTTAAAATTTATCCCCGCCCCATCTGCATGGAGGGAAAGAGAGGGAATAAGTCTAGCGCTAATGTATTTCCTCCATTGAATTATTAAATTTAAATCTGTTTTTTTGAGTTTCAGGTTAAAACATACACCGGTATATATTTATTGAATTAGTTTTTGTGTATATAAATTATTAATTCTTATTTATGTTCAGTTACTAGTATACAACTGTTTGAGAATACAGATTATCATTATCAGTGCCCTTCCCATAATATACTTCTAATATTCAAATGACAATGCAACAAGTATTGCGAAATCAAATTTTAACAAACAATTTAACAACATTAATAAATAAAGAATGTCTGCCCCAAAGTATAATTCCATGTAGTCGATTACATATTTAATTCGTATTAAGGCCTTATTTCAAAAACATTTATAAATAGCTACTATGTCAAGAAGTATTCCCGATTGTATCAAATGAATTGATTTTTATTTGGATAAAATTCCATCACAGACATTCGCTTAAAGCAATGGTGTATCTGTAAATATTTAGAAAAACCTCATTTGCTGGGGAAAGTTCCCAAATAATTTAGGCTAATTGGATGTGTTTTTGTATTAAAGAAAGAAATGATTTTGTGCTATTGAGCAACATTTCGACTTTATACAATAGGTTAATAATGCTCTAGATCGGAAATTTGTATGTATTCAAATTGATTGACAATGTTTATTTAAATTTAAATTTAGCGATTTAAAGTTCATGTAAACTATATTAAAAGAAATGTTTTAATGTTTACTCAAAGAAAATGATACAAGTAACAAAAGTTGATTCTGTTGTTTTATTTTCGTTTTAAATAAAATATAGTTCAGTTTTTCTTAGGACTTCAAAGATACGAAAGTGGATAAATGAGAAGTAGAGGTGTGGCGAAATGGGAATAAAGAATATTTTCAAACTTTTTCGATTTTCGAACTAATCTTCATTATAACGCTAAGAAATAAGTAATTAAACTTCTAGTTTCAAAAATTCTTTTATTGTAAATACCACTAAAATATTGTTTCGCCATACAATGGCTTCATCAGGTGGATGAAATACTGAATATGTACAATACAAATTTGAATATTTATGTGAAAATTATTGGGGAAATGGTGGTGGAAAAATTTTTACAATCTTAAATTTAATAGAGGGGAGTTGTTTAAATCTAGTTGGTCATTTAAAGCTAATCCTAAACTATTGTATCTATTAATTTCTAAGTTTTCTAACAGGTTAAGTTTTTTACTTTTTTCTTGAATGTGTAAAATTTTGAAATCTATATTAAATCTATGATTGATATCTATACAATGACTTGCGAAAGTTGAATCTGTTTTCTTTTCTTTATGGCTTCTCTCGTGTTCTTTCATCCTAATTTTGAATGTCCTCCCCGTTTGTCCTATATATACCTTATTACAATCTTCGCATGTTAACTTATATACACCAGAGTTTGATTCTTTGTCTATTTTATCTTTGTTATTTTTAGTAATGTTCTGTATATTATTGTCTGTTTTAAATGATATATGTTCATTATTAACTTTTTTAATGAAAGTACCATTTTTTTCCGAAATTTTTCCTAAGTAAGTGTTTAAATTGTAGGAATTACTTATCTTGTGTTTTAATTTTAGGTAAACTAAGGAAAGGGTTTTAGATTTTTGTTGGCTATTCAAGATGTTATTGATAATATTTATAGAGTAACCATTGTTTAATGCTATTGTGTATATTCTATTTAGTTCAAGGTCGAAATTAGTTTTACTAATAGGTACATGAATTAATCTATATACCATTGATTGGTATGCTGATAATTTGTGTGTTATAGGATGAAAAGAATTAGCGTGTATTGTGGTATCTGTATGTGTTGGTTTATGGTATATAGCGAACTCGTGTTTATTAGTTTTGTGTGATATGGTTAAATCTAGAAAATTAATGCTTTTATTTATTTCTGTTTCTATAGTAAAATTTATTTTGGGGTGAATAGTGTTGATATAATTATGTAAAGTTTTTAATTGTCTATCTGAACCGTTAAAGCAAATTAATATGTCATCAACATACCTAAACCAATATACACAATTACCAAACAAGGGATGTGTACTAATTATAATTTCTAAATTATTCATGAAAATTTCCGCTAATAAGGGGCGTAGTGGGTTTCCCATTGCTAGACCCTCTGTTTGTTTATAAAATTTCTTTTTAAATTGAAAATAATTTTGTTCCAGGCACGTTTCTAAGAGCTGTAAAATTTCGGTCTTTGTGACAATGTTCGTGTTTCTACGTTCTAGTTGTAAAGTAATTAAATCTATTACCTCCTGGGGTGGGATACTAGTGAACAAATTCGGGACATCAAAAGAAATGAGTATACATTTGTTTGGTAATTGCAAGTTTGTAATGTTGTTAATTAATTCCTGGGAATTTTTAACGAAGAACTTAGATTTGAATTTCGTGTGTGTAAGAATTAAATCTATTAAGTGTTTGGACACATTTCTGCAAGGTGCTTTTACGTACGATACTACTGGTCGTATAGGTGTATTGTCTTTATGTAGTTTAATTAAACCGTATAATTTTGGAGGTAGGGGATTCATAGTGGTTAATATACGTTTTTGAGTGTTATTAAAAAGAGAACTTGATTTTTCTATAGTTTGTTTAATGTGTTTTTGAAATTTGTTAGTAAAATCAGATTTAAGTTTTCTGAATGAATTATTATCGAGAAATTCATGAACTTTATGTATGTAGTTTGATTCCGGAATTGCTATAACTGTATTTCCTTTATCAGCTTTTGTAAATATAATATTGTTACTAGTCGCTTTCTGTTTAATTAATTTAATTATTTTATTTTCAATATTAAAATGCTTAGTAGTACGGTAATTTTCTAGAATATGTTTAGCTGCATATTTATTTCCCTGGTTATCCTTTTGCTTATTTAAGGCAAAATCTGTTTCTACTGCTAAGATTTCTAAGTGTTTATTATTAATGTTAGGGGTTAAGTTATATTTGAAACTTTTAGATAAAAGATTAATTTCTTCGGTTTTGAATTCTACATCCGTAAGGTTTTTAAATCGTTCATAAAATTAATATTTTGATTTATGTTAACTAAAGGAATCGGCATTGTGCTATGTTTTTTACAGGAAATAAGTTTATCTAGTTTACTATTTTGAATTAAGTATTTTTTGTGAATTATAAGATTAATTTTATCATGGATCGCATTATGCAAAAGATCAAACTCTAAATTATAAAGTTTTTCCACCACCATTTCCACAATAATTTTCACATAAATATTCAAACTTGTATTGTACATATTCAGTATTTCATCCACCTGATGAAGCCATTGTATGGCGATACAATATTGTAGTGGTATTTACAATAAAAGAATTTTTGAAACTAGAAGTTTAACACCTTGTAGAAATGTGTCCAAACACTTAATAGATTTAATTCTTACACACACTAAATTCAAATCTAAGTTCTCCGTTAAAAATTCCCAGGAATTAATTAACAACATTTCAAACTTGCAATTACCAAACAAATGTAAGCTCATTTTTTTTATGTCTCGAGTTTGTTCACTAGTATCCCGCCCCAGTAGGTAATAGATTTAATTACTTTACAACTAGAACGTAGAAATACGAACATTGTCAAAAAGACCGAAATTTTACAGCTCTTAGAAACGTGCCTGGAACAAAATTATTTTCAATTTAAAAAGAAATTTTATAAACAAGCAAAGGGTCTAGCAATGGGAAACCCACTAAGCCCCTTATTAGCAGAAATTTTCATGAATAATTTAGAAACTATAATTAGTACACATCCCTTGTTTGGTAATAGTGTATGTTTAATAGTTTAGGTATGTTGATGACATATTAATTTGCTTTACCGGTTCAGATCGACAATTAAAAACTTTACATAATTATATCAACACTATTCACCCCAAAATAAATTTTACTATAGAAACAAAAATAAATAAAAGCATTAATTTTCTAGATTTAACAATATCACACAAAACTAATAAACACGAGTTCGCTATATACCATAAACCAACACATACAGATACCACAATACACGCTAATTCTTTTCGTCCTATAACACACAAATTATCAGCATAACAATCAATGGTATATAGATTAATTCATGTACCTATGAGTAAAAGTAATTTCGACCTTGAACTAAATAGAATATACACAATAGCATTAAACAATGGTTACTCTATAAATATTGTCAATAACATCCTAAATAGCCAACAAAAATCTAAAACCCTTTCCTTAGTTTATCCAAAATTAAAATAAAAGATAATTAATTCCTATAATTCAATCACTTACTTAGGAAACATTTCGGAAAAAATTGGTACTTTCATTAAAAAACTTAATATCGAACATATATCATTTAAAAGAGACAATAATATACAGAACATTATTAAAAACAACAAAGATAAAATAGACAAAGAATCAAACTCTGGTGTATATAAGTTAACATGCGAAGATTGTAATAAGGTATACATAGGTATACAAACGGGGAGGACATTCAAAATTAGGATGAAAGAACACGAGAGAAGCCATAAAGAAAAGAAAACAGATTCAACTTTCGCAAGTCATTGTATAAATATCAATCATAGATTTAATATAGATTTCAAAATTTTACACATTCAAGAAAAAAGTAAAAAACTTAACCTGTTAGAAAACTTAGAAATTAATAGATACAATAGTTTAGTATTAGCTTTAAATGACCAACTAGATTTAAACAACTCCCCTCTATTAAATTTAAGATTGTAAACATTTTTCCACCTCCATTTCCCCAATAATTTTCACATAAATATTCAAACTTGTATTGTACATATTCAGTATTTCATCCACCTGATGAAGCCATTGTATGGCGAAATAATATTGTAGTGGTATTTACAATAAAAGAATTTTTGAAACTAGAAGTTTAATTACTTATTTCTTAGCGTTATAATGAAGTTTCAACAAGTATCTCCTTCGTCAATTAACAATCTTCATTATGTTTCTAAGTAATCAAAAAGGTATTTTGCTTTTAAAACTTTTTTTCGAAGATATTTTTTAGGACTTTGTTTGATTTATAATATAACGGATAGAGTTTTAAAATATAATTGGTAACATAAATACAAGGGTGATTCGTAAATAAGTTCCGTTTTCGCCTAGTGAGCAGATAAGTTGGGATATCGGTGCGATCGCAGCGGCGCGGTATAGTCTGGTTCAGTGGTGAGTCTGTCAGTGCTAGTGAGAGAATCGTTCGGACGTTTTTTCTTGTTATTTTGGTCATTTATAATGGCTGGTGCAATTAAAAATTGTGGTGACTGTGAATTGCGAGCTGTTATCTGATTTCTATGTGCAAAGAACATGAAGGCTGTTGAGATGGTGCCATATCTTTCGAGAAGAACTAACTAATGTTCATTATTTAGAATAATTAATAACGTACATTTTATTAAAGTGTCCGAAGAACAATGCCTTGTGTTGTACATCGTGGCATAGATGTTCGAATGATGCAACCATGTGACAAAACTTCGTTGATCGAAGCGCTTCCACTCTGCGATTTTTTTGTGAGTGCGCGTCTGATTCTGGTTTCACTTGCGTTTAGTATCTCACTGTGTTCGTACCTGTGCAAGTGCCACTTGTAGTAATTGTAGGTTTTGCGAGTTTTGAGGAAAATTACACCAACTCGGTGGATAATGTGGCTGCACCTGGATTAATTAATCCAAAGCTAAATCTGGGTTATAGCACGTCGTCTGGGTCGTGATTTATCGTGCCCTTCAAACATATAAGAGGTAAGCTACGCCATTTTGCACCCGGCATTCATATTTATTATTCTCATATTCCGCTTTTACTAATATATCATATATTATCGTAGGGTTTTTGTTACTATTTCGCGTTACTGGTCACATCACTGTTCACGTTACTGGCTCAGGTAGCTGAGAAATAAAGTAATCAACTAGATACCGAAGAAAGAGAGAGGTGGTAGAGACGCCATCATCAACAGAATACCGATCTACCCTTCGAAAGCTAGGTTTCTGTTTTAAGTACACTGTTTTCACCTAACGAGATATTTATATAACAGAATTTATATTTGTTTTACATATATTGATATATTATACAATATTAAGCCATCAATTTCACTTTTAATACCTTGAAATTCATTTCAAACATTTAATAATTATTATTTAGTAAACCATTTTATTTTGAAATATATTTGGCGTTATATTTGTTTTGAAAATTATGGCATATCGTCCCTATGTCTGTAAACTATTTGTAAGCGTTCTTGAGGTCTCATTATACGTACGTATTATTTTCATGTTTTGATATAAAGGGTGTTAGGGAATGCTTTAGCTAAAATTTACATATCGATTTATTTATGAAATACATACAAATAAAAAGTTATATGCCATTTTTGTGAAATAAGTAGCATTTTGGAGAAAGAGCATAGTTAAATTTGTTACTAATAAAGACAAGACACAAACAATAAAACTACTTATAGGGAACAAGTTTAATTTTTGCAGATGCCTATGATATCTTTGACATTTTAAGCACTGTCAATATGACGTTTAGTTAAGTTAACAAAAATAAAAACAAGGCAAAATTAGTAAAATTAAAGGAAATTTTGAAAATGTCCACCATTTGCTTTAAGACAAGCTTCAGCACGCCTGTTTAGTGACTGACTTACTCGAGCTAGTTCATTTTCCTTATTTTTTATACATTCTGCATCCGACGTAACGCGATTTTCAAGATCTTCCACATTTTCTACAGGAGTCTTGTTGACCAGTGATTTCATATAGCCCCAAATATAGTAATCACAGCTGTTAAGATCAGGTAATCGGTGTGGCCAGGCATACGGTCCATCTCGTCTAATCCACCGTTCATTGTAAATTTCATTTAAAATGTTTCTGACCTGCAGAGTAAAGTAGGCAGGGGATCCATCATGTGTGAACCAAATTATTCTACGTAATTCCAAAGGTAATTCTTCTAGTAATCCCGGTAATATTTCAAGTAAAAAATGTAAATACCTCTCCCCATTTAAATGATTTGGTAAAACATATGGGCGTATAAGTCGGGTGCCAATTATTCCAGCCCACACATTGATAGAAAATCGACGTTGAAAATTTGGTCAATTATTGCATGAGGATTGATATCGGCCCAGACATGCCTATTGTGTAAATTAAGAATTCCACCTATAGTAAAACAACATTGGTCGGTCATTAAAATTTGTTCCGAAGACAGAGGGTTTCCTGCAATTTTTGTTAATAGCCAATTGCAAAATGGACGTCTAGCGACAAAATCGTTCCTGTTCAAACTTTGAACTCTTTCGAAATGACAAGGATACCAAAGAGATTCTTTAAGAGTCCTCCACACTGTTCAGTGACTAATTCCAACTTGTTTTTTTGGTACTACCGGATCTGTTTCCCGAAATCTTTGGTGTACTGCTATGAAATTATTTTTGTTAGGTTTTCTACGAGGAGGATACCGTTCTGTGTATCTTCTAAGGGCGTTCCTGGCATTTCCACACATTCACCATACACAAAGTGCATGTCAGCGTCAACGTACTCTTGAATGGAATATTGAACCATTTTAATTGAGCAGAATTACTGTCAATTTGTCTTAATTTTTTTACTTCTTTAATATTACTAAGTAACATCTTAAATATTTTAATCAACACGTCACTTGATAGAAAAATGGATATTATATCACTAGTTGCCTAACTTTTTAGGGTCTATTTTGTACATTGTGTTTCTCGAAAACCATACGACTAGGAGAAAAGCGATAATAAGCTTTTTTGCAGAACTTTTTACGAAGAATCTGTTCTTTAATTTTGTCTAAAGCATTCCGTAGCACGGTGTATAGTATACCGTATGTTAACATTCAAGCTGGATCAAAAGTTTTTGAGCCGTCCATTATTTTCAACTTTTAATTCTAACTTAATATTTGTGCGTTTGTTTATAGTAGTAATAACGTAAATATACAGCTTCACTCTTATTATATTGTGACGATACATTTTTCATTTGCTTACATTTTTATTTTCGACGTAAACGCTGATAATAAATATTGTTACTTCTTGTTTGGATTGTTGTTCCATTTCTTTTAATATATTTAGCTTCCTTGGATGCAACTTGGTTCTATGTTTGTACGTTATCGCATGTACAGTTGGCGTCGAAGAAATCGGGACAAGTGGTATAACATAATTTGGTGTATTTTCTATCGTATAAACAGGACGTATGCTGTTGTTATTGTTTTCAGTATATTTATAGTTTTATATGTCAGTATTGAGTGTATGTTAGACACTGTCAGTGTTTCTTAGAATTTATCATGGCGCATCATGCTAATGGAATAACGAGGGCAAGAATACATCAGGGACTTCAAGATGGATGGTCTGCACGATAATTAGCCATTGAGTTTAACGTAGGCAAAAATACTGTACATAGAATATAACAAAAAATGAAGATAGCAGCACACATTAAGTAGATAATTAGGAGCAGGGCGTAGGAAAATATCGACGCTGGAGCGGGATGAAACGCTTCTAAATTTTATAAAAACAATCCATTCCAGTTCGCAAGCAGTGCGACCGAGGCGGTGAATTTTCCTGGCAGCGTTAGAACAACACAAAAAAGATTAAAAGCTAGTGAATTAAGAAATTATTCAGCTGCAAATAAACCGTTCCTAACATAGCAAAGCAGGCAACAGAGGCTGGAATTTGCAAACGAATTTATTAATAGAGATACAGTGAACAGACGTTGTGATGAAAGATACGTGCATGAAGTACGCAGAAGTGGTTTTTTTTTTAGGTCAATATATGGTCGTAGATCAGTTCCATGGGTCCTGGAATATATTGGGATATTTGGGAGCGATTAACTGCAATAGTTTACATTGACATTTTGGAGAATATAATGCTACTGTCGGTACAACAATTATATCGAGACTTCACTTTTCAACACGATAACTTTCCAATTCATACTGTCAATGTGGTCCGGACTTGGTTGTCAAATTATTATATTAGTTTTTCAAGATGGGCCCCAGGAGTCCAGATCTAAACCCTATTGAAAGTATTTGGAGGTTATTGGTGAAAAAAAATTAATAAAAATAATTTTCATCCGAGTTATGATGAATTTCGTGATAACATTTTACATAATCGGGAAAATCTGGATTCGAATATTGTAGCAAATGTAATATATTCTATGCCACAGCGATTATAAGCAGTGATTGCTAAAAATGGAGTAATAACAAGATATTAAATACTTTTTAAATATGCCTATTAATAATATTATTTCTGGTTTGTGTTATATAATAAACATGTTTGTCCTTGAATAAAAATATTTATCATTTGTCTATTTTATTTTTTTCTGATCTCTTCTACAGTAAAAATACTTCAATCAAATCTAGACGCAGCCATATTTTTTATAATCGTTGTAGTATTACTTATGTTAAGTATATGGCTATGTCACACAAAATTCAAAGTTTATCAATGCTTACTAACAGCTATAATTACAACACAACTTCGGTGTCCCGATTTCTAGGGCGCCGACTGTACGTCCTCCGCATAACGTATAACCACTTATACAAGTAGCTTACAAAACTCAGTGGCGCCCTTTATAAATATCATCTGTTAGTTTAACAACGTTTCGTTAAGAAATCCACATCGTCTTGACTGAGCTGTGTCTGCGGTATGTGTCGCCTTACTTGTATTTTTAACAGCAACCTGCCCACGATAGGTAAGTCTGAGGAGCGCTATGGGATTTAGGTAAAATTTAGAAAGACCAGTTTTCGCGATTTTTATTGCTGCATTTTGCGTGTGGCGGAGTATTGCAGTAAGTACGTTGGCGTAAGACTATTGCTCGTGGTGGCATACAGCAAGTTATGCGGAAAAATAGGTGAAAGTGGTAGCTTTAAATTGTATTTAATAAAAACATTTTCATGTATTGTCTTCTTTAATAACCAAACGAAACATACTTTACGAATCGCCCTCGTATTAAGAAATATAGATAATGAAATTACAGAAGTAGTATTAAACACTGAAAAACTCTTTAGCAGGCGCGGCTCGTGATGACGTATTTTGGTTTGCAGTACAATGATACGAGTGTCTCGTGTGTTTTCGGTGTTTACTAAGCAAACGTTACAGTTAGTACACGAGAATACACGAAGCACTCGGATCATTGTACTGCAAACCAAAATACGTCATCACGAGCCGCGCCTGCTCTTTAGTAATATAAAAACAATATTTTGAGGAAACAAAGACATACCAAAACATTGTTTAAATATTGCTACAAATAAATTTATATTTGTATATCTTTTATAAATATCAAATATGTAAATGTGATTAAATGTATCACAGTAGTTGCTGAATATGTCCATTGTGACTTTCCAAACATACAATTACATTCCTCATCTTATTTTCAAATATTCTCTGTAATTCATCGACCATAAAAAGCCGATTTCATAAAGACGTTGTTTTAATGTCACATTTTTAGTTGCTGGTTTACGAGAACGTTTGCAATTCGTCAAATTGCTTCTTTTATTTTTATTTTTTACTGGGCAATATATTCGTAAATATTCAGTCGGCGAGCAATTTCTCGTTATATATTTTTTGCATCGTGTGATAAGATAAATTCTTGCATTTCTTTCCAAGTCCATCATACCTCGCCTTTGTTTATTAAAAAATAAATAAAATAAACTTAAGTAACTATAGGCTTGTTTTTGCAGGCGTTTTGAGACGGTTTGAAAATCATTTTATAATCACTTTTATACGCATGCGTCAATTACAATTGTTTCGAAACTATCCCCAATTTTATCGTTGCTAAAACGAATTTCAAATTCGTGGCAGCTAGTGACATCTACCATACAAATAGTAGAATTTCAGAATTTTCAAATCTACCACATACTTCTTGAGCAACATGTCTGCTTATGCGAAAATGTTCTATGAATTCATTATCTGTGTATTGAGGAATAATTATTTCAAAATAATTTTCATTCCTTATTTTAATTTTATCTTGAAATTGTATTTCTTCTTCACTGGTAAACTCGCACTCAGTACTACTATTGTTACTAGTGCATAAACGAAATAAATCTGACATTATTTTCATAAATCCACTACGATCTACACAAAACAGTCAAACAACGAGCGCGATGGAGATTTAAAAAACATTCAGTGAGAATCACAACAATGCCTACACATTTCTCCACTTTTCGTGCATAAAAATGAAACGCGCATGCGTCTGATATTCGGTTTTACGAAAATACTCAAACCATTCCAACCGATTGAAAATCATTTCACAACGGATTTAAAAACTGCAAAAACGACAAATGTTTTATCAGTCTTTCAGTCTTTCATGTTTTATCAGTCTTGATTTTATTTCTCTGTCCGAACGCTTTTTCTTCAATGCGCATACTCCTGATACTTCAAATGATTTCAAACGCCTGCAAAAACAAGCCTTATGTTTACTGAATAGTAACTGTATGACAAATTGTTATATCTAGAGTCGGCACAGAGGGGCAAATTTCAGTGCAGTGCGGAAAACAACGTGGAGGGGCCTAGCGGCCGTATCAAGTCGAGCGTTCAGTAACGTTTACGTACTCGCATAATTTATGTTCGTAACTGATGAGTGAGTATAGGCGATGCGGACGCATGAATGTTCACACATAAAATAATGATAAAAAATATATTAATTATATATCGTGCTGAAACACTTACTGTTTTAAAAAGCTTCCATGAAATCACAAACTGGGTGGCATCTATTAAATATTTGAATCATTAAATATGTTTCCATACTTGTTTCAGTCAAATGAGTTCGGCGTGCCGAATAAATATTTTTCAATTATGAAAACGACCGTTCCACATCGAGTGATGCTATATTTGCAAATTTAAAGTAATTCTTGTGACAACTTAATGGATCTTTCGCACCTTCACAAATTTGTCTTAGTATGAGCAAATTTGAATCCTTGTCAATAACACTTTCAAATTTTCGTATTACATACTCATTTATTTTTGCCTTCCGACGCACATAGGTGTTAGTGAACATCGTCCACAATTTGAACAGAATCCACAAATGAAATCGAATTATTTTGTAATTTTTCAATTCCCTCCGCTAGTCCAGAGTAGTTCTTGCGAATAGTTTCTAAATAATCTTTTACCTGACTTTTCTTGATAGCTTCGCCGTGTCTCGGATCGAATTCGCAGTAGTAAAACGCAGCCTCTAACCATGTTCCCCAACGTGTAGTAATCGGCTGTGGTGGTTCAGGCACTTTGGGACACAGTTCGTGATTTTTTTTTGTACATTTTGGGGACTTTAGAAACACCGCCTTCGTATGAGCTATTAAAGTATTTACTCGTGGATATCATAGGTATCAATTGCGCCACAATGTTTAAAGCATGAATTTTACATATTACATGTAACAGATTTCCGCTCTCCTCTTTAAGAGATCGGCCTAAGGAAAGCATGTTAGCGGCACCGTCACTCACAAACATTAAAAGTTGGTTTGTTGAAACTTCAAATTTCTTCAACGCGCTCAACACCGCTGTTAAAATTTCATCGCTAGTACATTTTGCAACTCTTTTAGGAGCAAGTAAGATAGAAAATGACGGTTCAAATTCTTCCCTTGTTCGTACCATAACATTCACCACAGAATTTTTTTGCCGATCGGTTGTCTCGTCCACGCATAACCACAATTTTTATGTTCAATTCTGCTTTAATTCTTCTTTCAACATGGTCACGAGTAGATGGCATAACGGTTCTTATCGATGTCCGACTTGGTAATGTATAATCCGAAGCTTGCTCCAGAAGGAGACTAATGTTTTTTGGTCTAGTAAAGTGAACGGTAGATTACATAGAATAAAACAAACACCTATATCAAATGTTAATTGTTCTCTGTATCGTTTCCCATGGATTGCAGGACGCAGTGGCGGCTCTTTAATGAGAGCAAGTGAGCAATTGCACCCCCTGGAATTATGAAACAAAACAAACCAAGCGGCGACTAACTGAAAGTGTTTATTTATTATGTATATTATGTATTCATAGTTATTGACGAGGAACGTGGCGCGCTAACAACGTACATACACCGAGCGTCGTCACAGATGTACTGAGCAAAGCCCTACCGTTGCTCTTTTAAGGCATTAACATTACATTGATGGTGGGGGGAACTGTATTTTGCCGTACTTCAATGTCGTATAATACATAACGTTGGAGCAAGTAAACCAGACTGCTCTCGAGCGTTATTGCGATGAACTCCGTGTCTTTTTTAGAAAACAACGCGTTTTCGCGTTTAACGTATAATGAAAAAATCGCAGTAAAGAATCTTAAACGGCCGATGCCTCAATTATGTTTAGAAAATAAACAATCTGTTAAAGGTAAAGACGTTATAAGAAAATTCAAAATGAATATTTATCAGAAAAATGACTGGATTTGTGGGTGTGAAATTAAAAATACTTTGTTTTGTTTTCCGTGTCTTTTGTTTGGTGGTGAACCGTCTTGGTCAAAGAACGGAATAAGAGACTTAATTCATCTTAGTGCTAAAATTAGTAAACATGAAAATTCCGAAGGGCATTTGAAAAATATATTTAGTATAAGAATGTTAGGAAAAAATAAGATTCAGAATGTTTTAGATTCATTATATAGAAAAGCAATTCAACAACACAATGAAAAGGTAACAAAAAGTAGGCATGTGTTAAATTTAATAATAAATTGCATTAGATTTTGTGGCGCGTTTGAACTGGCACTTCGGGGTCATGATGAACAGCAAACGTCGAATAACAAGGGCATTTTTCGGGAATTGATAAATTTTACGGCAGAATTGGATAAATCGCTCAGAGATCACATCGAAGCAGCACCGGTTTTTAAGGGATTATCAAAAAGGATACAGAATGAGCTGCTTGATGCAATGTTGAACGTGTATCATGAACAAGTTGCCAGTGAAATTAAAGCAACCGACTTCATATCTGTGATAGCTGATGAAACCACAGATGTGTCCAATCAGTTTCAGTTGGTGGTTGTTTTAAGATATATTGTGAACGCGAGACCGGCCGAAAGATTTTGGAAATTTCTTCTGCCTAGTGGACATGATGATTCTTTATCTGCCTCCATCCTTAACGAAATTAGTTTGCTTGCTAATGACCCAGAAAAACTGATTGCACAGAGTTATGATGGGGTAGCAGCCATGAGTGGTGCTATTAACGGCGTGCAAAGACATGTCCAAGACCAGTATCCAAGGGCTAATTTTGAACATTGTTATGCACATCAGACAAATCTAATTATGTCACATGCTACATGGAGCAGTAGTAATTGCAGAATTTTTTTTGCCAATCTGACGGGATTATGTACATTTTTCTCCACTTCACCACAACGAGCTGCAAGATTGGAAGAATTTCTTCAGAGAAAAAGCTTACCTCGTTCTTCAAAAATAAGATGGAACTTCAATTCTAGGACAGTGAATACAATATATATATGAGCACCGAGAAGAAATAATTGAAGCTCTAGAACAAATCGAGGGAGAAGCTAGTTTACAAACTACCAGTCATCAAGCTAGTGCCAATTTGCGAATTTTAGAGGAGGAAAATTTTATCTATTGGTTAACTTTCTTTCATAAAATTATGCCACATGTGGACATATTGTTTAATCAATTACAAAATGTCAATACAGATGCATTAAAAATCAAGAATAATTTAGATAATTTTGAACGCGCTATTGGAAAAATTCGAACCGAAATCGCTGACACAGATAATCAGTTGGTTAAACAAAATGACCCAGAACTGACTCCTCGACCATCAAAGCGGCGAAGAGTAACTGATGGTAGCCAAAGAAGGAGGGAAACTATTGAAGTGTGCGATATTATTTTGCTAGAAATAAAAACTAGATTTCGGTATACAGGGCACTTAATATTAGCAAACTTAATTTATTTTAAACAGTTCTCCTCTTTTCAAAAAAAAATTCCGGAAGATTGTCTTAAAGAAGCAGTAAAATTTTATCCATGCCTCAATGAAAGCAGACTACGAACTGAATTAAGCGTTCTATATTCTAGAGAAGAATTTAGGCAAAATATAGAAGTCGGTGCTGTAGGTCTGCTAGGTCTTCTGCTGGATGGATTAAGCGACACCTTTAATGAAGAAATGAGAAATACAATGAAAGAAGAGAGATTAAATGCCCTTACTATGCTATCTTGTGAAAAAGAATGTATAAATGATTTCCCAAACTTTAATGAAAAAGTGATAGAACTGTTCTGCAAGTCAACGACACGTAAAATGGACTTCGTTTATCGTCAGATGTAATTAAACTGTGTAGTGTAATATTTACTATTCCCTCAAAACAAACTCTACAATGAACAGTACCTGTCTGGAACAGTACGTCGGTGAAATTTATAAGGCTTGGGTAAGCGTTTTTGTATTACACTTTTTAATTTTGAAATTATGCACTGCCTATGTGAACCACCCCGATCCGCCACTGCAGGACAGCATTTTATACTTTTTAGGTGGCGTTCACACTTTCACCTGCTGGTACTACGTCCAATAGTCGTCGCACTTTACACATTTAATTCTATCGTCTTCGTATTGTAAATCCGGCATACTCGCTATTATGTTTTCTAGCTTCTTCGAAATTCGCCGTTTCCGAAACGTACCTAAAGGCGACATTTTCTAAATATGTGCACTCACAACGACCAATGGAATAATACTGATCTTATAATACTTTTTCGATTTATTCTTGGAAGTATCAGTAGGACAGATAATTAAGATTTATTATGCGAATGCAATTCGATTGCTTAAATCGTCAATAATGTTATTATAAATATTTAATGTTTGAAAATACTTTTCTGTGAAATATATTGTTTACGCACCTTAATACCTAATGTACTTCAACATCTGGCTCTAAATTAACAAAAATATTTTGAATAATATCAAAAACATTTTTAAAAATCTTATGTGGAAGACAAAGTACAAGTAAATATTTGTGTATGTATTGCTATTCAGACATGCAGACACGTGTTTAGTGTTGCTATGGACTCGTTAGTGCATGATATTGGAATAAATATATCTAACAACAATGACTTCCTAAACGCAAATAGTCGCAACGAACGCCAAACCAACCTGTGCCATTCTTATATCGAGTATTGGACTTCGCAAGTGCCGGACGAACACAGTCGTAATAGACGGGAAACTGTATTAATTTGTTTGAACAGATGCGATAGCGTACATTACAAAAACATATTTGAGTGGGTAAAATCTCACATTTTTTAATATGCGAAAGCATTTTTAATAATATCAAAAATATTATTAAAAAGCGGGTATGGAGAACACAACACAAGTACATATTTGGGTGAAAATTGCTATTAAAACATGCAGGCACTTGTTTCGTGCTACTGTGAACTCGTCAGAATATACAAATATGTGCTTGTTACAGTACTCGATTTTCAGTAATATTTTTTATATTACTAAAAGTGTTTTCATTTCATATAAATTGCAAGGTTTTACCATAGATTATACAGATGTGTCATTTGTTGTCGGTACCATTAAATTTTATTTTTGCACATAGATTTTATAGTTCCTCTGCGCATATGAACAGAGCCTAACTAATACATGAATCAGAACCGAACTGTCGGTTGCAGTGGAAATAGTGACGTTTTAAGCTCATTTGTTGTTAGAACAAGTCAGGACAAGAAAAAAGAATTAGACAAGTAGATAGCTAGAGCTATTTTTGCAACAAATTGTAGCTTCAGGTCAATTGAACATAAAGAAGTTCGAAAAGCAATAAATGCTAAGGCCAGGAAATGTTCTACCTTCTAGGTTTCAGTTATCATCGGTTCTTTTAGATGAAATAATTAAACATGAGAAATCAAAATATTGTAAATATCTATCAGACAAGTCAATTTGTATGTGTCTTGATGGATGGTTCAATATTTATAATAAACCAATTATTTGTGTCCGTTTGACAATAGAAGATGGAAACAGTTTCTTGTTCGAAAGTATAGATACATCAAGACATTCACATACATCTGATTATCTCACAGAGATCGCTATAGATGTAATAAATAAGTGTGACACCTAGTATAATTGAAAAGCAGCAAGTGTTGTCACAGATAAGGCGGCTAATATGAATATCATGAGAAAAATGCTATCAGAAGTCCTGAATCTGAAATATCCCATTATAACTTATGGATACCCATGTACTGAATTTTCTTTCCAAGGATTTACAAATTAAACAAATAAAACATGTACTTCAAGTTGTAAAATATTTTCGCAATACGCATTTGCTTAATGATTGCTACAAACAAGAAGGAAGCAAAAAAATAATTCTACCTCACGACGTTTGATGGACTACATGTTCTGACTGTTGTGAAACATATGTCAGTGAATGGCCGAAATTATTATAAATTTGTGAAGAGCATGAAGATGACATTGATCCAGTAATTCAAATCACCAGAAAGGTCGAAGACTTTTTAAAATTATTGAAACCAATATCTGTGACACTTGACAGAATTCAGCAGATACGTGCTTGTTTATCTTATATGGTTGAAGAATGAAAAAGTTAGGCGCAGTCCTTACAAGTTCTGAAGAAACTGAAAAATCATAAAAGAAAAGTTTATTAAAAAATACAAAACGAAAAGGAACAAGCCACAACACAACACCTTTTCACTTTCTAGCTTATTTTCTGGATTCTACTAGAAATGAAAATGAATACAAGTTGTCATACCAAGAAAAAAAATCAGCTTTAGAAATAGTTTCCAAATATTATTCTGGTACTGGATTATTACCATTAGTCACTAAGTTGGAAGCTAAATCAGATTCGTTCCACGAAACAATCTTTTCGCAAGAAATATTACAAAATGTAAATGCAGTATAATGATGAAGATCTCAGAAGAATGCTCCCGGTATTAATCAAGCATTGGATATCATTGTTCCGTTTTTGTGTGCAAACGCTTCTTCTGTAGCTGTAGAAAAAGCTTTGTCATCATATGGACTTGTCCATTCAGAATTAAGAAATGAAAAGCATCTAAATTAGTGTTTTTTTTTAAACATTATAATACAACACAAGATTAAAAATATTATTTTTTTATTCTTCAGTTAAATTAGTTAATCTTCTAAAGGATATTTTAAATTTTAGTTTTACAGAACATCGTGTAATTTTTATTAATATGAAAGATATAGATTTCTTATGATTATTACTTTTTTCTTTGTATTTGAAAATATTTTGTGTATTGTGTTACTAAATAAAGGTAAATTAATTTTTTTTATTTTTTTTGCTTAAAACAATTATATAAATTTAATAAAAACTATGAGACTGTAGGTGTAGGTTTCCGCGGTCGTTCTCTAGATGTAGATCTCGGTTTCCGGGTTGGAACCGAGATCTACATCTATAAGAGACTATTACAAGAAAAGAAATCATAATTTCTGTAAATAAAAATCACCTTGATTTAAATCTCTGGTTTTATTCAAATGATTTCAATCATATCAACCCTGCGCGTAACATAATCTTGTGAATTTAGATATTTTTATCTTCCTCCATACTTTTGATGAATGACAAAATTCAGAATATTAAAGGACATGAGGGTGTTGGTACATTCAACTCCTTAAGATGCCACTTTGAAACTGTATTCAGAAGCACGTTTCTACAGACAAAAAAAATACTTGTTAATGCACTAGCTCCGTAGAAACTAATCTCGCATTTTAAGCGAGTCTCTGTGCAGGCAAAGTAATGTACTTTAGCGACATGAATATTTACGCAATTTGTCCATATAAGGTACAGCACAATGAAAATACTTCCCCACATAAATCGCCCGCGAGCCGTTAGCAACTCAAATCATTATAATTATGTATATGGAAAAACTTTCTCGACGAACTTCGTTGAGTGGACCGGTCTTTTATTTTGATCACAGTTACTTACTTAACGTGTTCTTTCTTCAGGAAGTAAAATGTATGTA
Source organism: Melolontha melolontha (assembly GCA_935421215.2). Taxonomy (NCBI): domain Eukaryota; kingdom Metazoa; phylum Arthropoda; class Insecta; order Coleoptera; family Scarabaeidae; genus Melolontha; species Melolontha melolontha. Next base: position 43,203,721 of record OW285240.1, on the reverse strand, counting down.
GAGTAGAAGAACAAATTAAGAAAAATGAAAGAAAAACGAAAGAAAGCAAGAAAGGGAACAAAGGAACATTTGTTCACGAATTTAGTAAATAACTAGACAATAAATATAAATATAAAATGTGTTAGTCTATGTACAATATGTGGAAAAAGTAATGTCTTCCTGTCGTCACATGGGCACTAATTTCTAAGGTGGATAAGCACATTTTCGCTTTCATATATGCATAAATTACTAACGCGAATAGAATCGCCTTTATGTAATACCACCTAATTTTAAAGGAAACTATATAACGATAGAAAGTAGCATTGTAGTAACGAGTAGGAGACATTATTTCTTCGACAAACTGTACATAGTCAAAGGTATTTTTTTTAAATCAAACTATTGGTAATCACAAAAACAGTTAAGAACTTTATTTAAAAAAATGCGAGGGATGTCTTTATGTTTTGAATACTGGAACATAGAGGGCGCCACTAATCAAATGTAAGTACTAAAAGTTAACCTCTTTCTTTAGTTAGCCTAAATTCAAAGTTTTAGTGCGATACGTGCAGTGTTGTAGCTACAACGAACTGTCAAAGTGAAGAGTTAGTCGAAAAATGATTTTAAACCGTGAAAATTTTCGCGCAATTTCGCTCAATAATTTTTTATAATTATCTTAACAAAAATGCCTCGCCGAATTGGTTTCTGTTTTCGGTAATGAAGCACCATATCAATCAACAATTTCTCGTTGGTATGGAGAATTCAAACGTGGACGCATTAGTCTTATCGACTATCTAATAGCAGGTGCATCAATAACGGCAGTCACTCAGGAAAACGTCAATGCTGTGCGCAAGTTCATCAACGAAGATCGACATGTGACATATTGCAAAATTGAGGCATCATTGGGGATTCCAAAGACCTCAATTCGAAAAATTCTGCATGAAGAATTGTGTTTAAAAAAATATATTTCCGTTAGATATAGCATCTGCTGAACGAAGAACAGAAAACAGCTAGGGTAAATTGTTGTACAGCTTCAACGCATTAAACTCTAAATACGTATACGACATTGTGAGTGGTGATGAATTTTGGATTTACTCATACGAGCCTAGAAAATAAGCGCCAGTCGTCCGTTTGTGTGTTCCAAGGTGAAGAAAAGCCGACAAAAGTAATCCGTTCTGGAAGTGTCTACAAAAAGATGGTCGAGACATTTGTCTCGAAAGCAGGTCATGTAGCAACAATATCTGTACGAGATCAAAGAACTGGTACTGTCGATTGGTATACAACTATTTGTTTGCCGCAAGTCATCGCTGAGCTCCGAGAAACCAACCCACAACGGCTTCCACCAAAACAAGGCAAGTTCGCACACAGCTTGCAAGACAATTGAATTTTTGACGGAATAGAACGTCAATTTGTTAGACCATCCTCCGTACAGTCCCGACCTAAGTCCCAATGATGCTTTTATCTTTCCGAAAATCAAGGTTGGAATGCATTAATCTTAGTGGAGAATACTTCGAGAAACACTAAAGTCTTTAGAAGTTATCTACTATTTTATTCCAGCTCTATATGCAAAATATAGAAGACAACTCTCGTACTAAATGTTCAAAATATTATTTTAAACCTCAATAGGTTGAAAAATAAGATCAAAGTTGTAGTAATTTCAGTCGATGTTTCGCTGTTCATACTGCCAGTTTCTTCAGGATCTATTATCAGATTAATTCTCGTTGTTGTCATCTTTGTTGTTATTTGTTATCCTTATATATGGCCTTGGTTCACTGTATTGCTCCATTGGTCGTGACGAATTCTCGTAGTAGGCCCGTCCAGGTAATGCTGAGTCTATAGCCGCCCTAGTAGTTGAAGTTAGGATGCTTTTCAATTTCGATAATAATTATTTAAAGGTAATTCTTCGTTGGCGTTGTTGGAGACCTTATGTTTTATGTATCAATTCGTCTTTGTAATTACATGTAATATACCTCAACAATACTTGAACAAGGACCGCTATAATAGTTATTTACGTAACCAGTTATGAAAAGACCAATTTTATTTGACGAATGTAATGTTTGACAAAATAAGCGAACGAAGTGAGCGAGTTTTGCAAATTACATGAGTCAAATCAAATTAGACTTTTCATAATGTGTTAAGTACAAAATTTTATCTAACTTCGGTTGAAAATAGATAGTCGTGGGGGTTAATAGTATATTACATACCGAGGCGGAAAGTAATTCATTACCGTCGAGAGATAGTCAGTTCACCGAGACGCGCAGCGTCGAGGTTTGTATACTATTGTACTCACGATCGGTTAGTAATTAATTATTATATAGACTATTAAATCGCTAAATTTCAAAAATATAATAGTATTAAACTTTATGGCATTTTGATAAATGCTTTTAATAGGTACTGTTGCTAGGTAACGTAACAATTAATAGTGATATTTTCTGACAGATTACTAAATTATTATCGTACGATTTTAAACATGGTCTTTCGCTAACAGCAAACAGTCATGGAAATGCCAATGTAGCAATTAATATTAATTCCAAAAGCGAATAAATTTTGAATTAAAGCGTTGTCTTGTTATTTACTTAATAAAGATTTGTGAATAGTTTTATTACAATTTAATTTACTTATTTAAATGACGCTGACGTTTAATAAATTCCGAAATGACATTACCTAGCCGGAAAATTGATATAAGCTAGCCGGTAAAATGTTATTACCTACCTTGGTATGTAATAGCGCATTTTCTAGCCAGTTTGAAAGTTAGAAATGTTCAGATTACTAGCCGATCGTGAGTAAAAATATAATAACGCTCACACACGTATAAATAAATTGTACTTCATCACTTTACTTCGGCGCTGTATGGATAGGTACTACATAAATAATATTTGTCAGTGGTGAATAGACCACGCAAGTGCTGTCGTCATTTTTGCGGAAGGTCAGGGATCGCGTTCCAAACAACCGGCATTTAAATTTTTTTCATGTATTGTATTTGGAACGCGTTGCAAATTTGAAGTGAAAAGTTGTTATTTATAAGTTAATTTTAATTGTTATTGCATGTAAGTATGAACGACGTTGTTTAAAACTGATATTAATAATATTAATTGTTTTATAGCACGGTTATACTTGAGTAACTAAAGTACAAAAGTGAGGTTAGATTAGATATACATAATGGTGATGTGTTTTGCTCTTACTTGCAAGCATTAAGTGAAAAAAAGGGATGCACTATTTTTACTTTTCCTACAGAAAAGGCAGAATTATCGAGGTGGAAAAAGCTTTTTTGCAGTCATTGCTAATATTTTTTTTCAAATAAAAAACACCATTGCCAAATATTTTGTTTTTAATAACTATAATATGTATATTGATATTTTGCTTACATACTTACCAAGTAACAAATGATATTAATATAGGAAGATTAATTAAAAATCGTTTTACCAAGAGTGACTATACGTTTCAAATGGCGCTTTAAATTTGTTTGGAACGTAGACCCTGACCTACCGTACAGAAAATGGCAATTTGACGTCACGCTTGCGTGGTCTATTCTATATTCAGTTACGTAAAAATTCATTACATAACTAGTGATGTAATGAAACAGAAATGAGGTTTTAAAACGATACATGTGCATTTAAAATTTGACATTTCGTGACGGAGTTAGATCAAACTAATTTACATTAAAGAAAAATAGAATACAAATACCCGTAGTGGGCTTGTGTTTAATGAAACAATAGAATATTATGAATTTATGACTAGAAAAGTAAAGTTTACAATATAAAGTTTATAAAGTATTTGTTTTCAGACAAGTCCAAAATTGCGGCATAAAAATACCTTAAAATAACTAACATGTGTAGTAACGAGTGATAATTAAAATTTTCGCTCAAGTAAGCCATGTACACAAAAAGTATGTCCTAACTTAAGTTATTAGAGGAGATCTGTCATTATAATTTCAAACGTCATGATTGTTAAAAAATAATTTCAAATGCTGACTTTTACATTAAATATATTTATAATTTTTATACAAAGTAATAGAATATTATAAAAAATGTGTAAAATGATGACCATTCTCCACCAAGCATAATCGCACTCTATTTCGTAGAGCATTGAAAACATTGATCAGTATTTGCGGTGAGTTATTGATGTGTTCACATTTTTCAATGATTTTATGTCTTAAGTCTTGTAGATTATTAATTAGTGTTTCATAAATAATATTCTTTATATATGGCCACACAAAAAAATCCATGACTGTCAAATCACACGAACGTGGTGGATATGGAATCGCTGTATTTCTACTTATTATCCTATCGCCATAAAATTGTTGCAAAAACTGAATATTTTCAAGTGTAACGTGAGATGTAGCCCCATCCTGTTGAAAATATCCGACCTGGAGTTCATCATTAGTCGATTGATTAGTAAAAACACTGAGAATTTCGTTACGATATTTCTCCGATGTTATCGTGCCCTCAAATAATATTGGTCCTATTAATCGGTGACGACTCATACCTACCCATACGCCTATTTTTTCTGGATGTAGAGGAACTTCTCTGTAGAAATGAGGATTTTCACTGGACCACATACGCATATTTTGCGAATTAACATAAACTTTCAAATAAAACCAAGCTTCATCGGTGAAATAAGTATGATTTAAAATATTGTCTGTCATTGTTTGAATAAACCATTGGCAAAATTGTGTTCTTTTTTCATAATCCGTAGGTAATAAATTTTGTACAGAAGTTAATTTATATGGACACATGTGCAAGTCCTTTTTTAAAATTTTTTGACATGTTCCATACGAAAGCCCTACTTGTTGCGAAACTCTGCGAATAGATGTTTGAGGAGATTCGTTAATAATTTGTCTGACATTTTCAATTACGCCGCGACTTCTCTTGAGAGGAGGACCGCTTCCTTTTTTTCCTTAAAATACTGCCTGTTTGACGAAAAATATTTACACATTACACAATGCATTAGCGTATCACGGAAAGTTTTATAGCTAGGAACAGTATTTGGATATCTCTCTTCAAACTCCGCAAGGCAATTTCTATTGAATGCTGCCAAATACCATCAATTTTTTGAGATGTCAGGAAGTAACATTCTACCATAAACTCTTTATGCATATCATTAAAGGCCATTACTTTTCCTTTTGATGAAACTTTAAAATATATATTTGACACTGACAGATGTTTGAAATAACATCTTAATGACTAAAGCTACGACATAATTTTTATATACACGGCCAGCTACGAGTGAAAATTTTAATGATCGCTCGTTATTACAGCGGTATTTATTAAAACACTGACGATATCAGTTGCAGCAGCCAATATGAAGTTTACGGCGATTGTATGGGGTTTGGACATCTTAGCTACTCGTAATGCTACGAGATAAGATGCTTCAAGTATATTTTTATCTCAATATAGCTTGACTGACAAATTGAAGTTTGTAGATTTCTCAAGGTATGTAATTTTCTTTCGAAAAATTACAAGTGTTTATTTTTATAAGCCAGATATTTAGTTTCTAAATGTCGAACTAATTTAGATGGGTTCATGCTTTCTTCGGAGAGAACTTGATAGAAAGCAACGCACTGTGGCTTTCCATCCAATGAAGTAAAACCGTAATTTAGGTAACTGTCATTGTACAACCTTGTCGTTTTACCAACCGATTCACTGGATGTAGATAGCTCACTTCGTTTTTTTCACAAATTTATCCATTTCACATAAGAAATTTAAAAAAAATTATTCAGTTTCACGGTGGACCGCACCCTGAAATAAAAACACCAGACGCACGCTTCGCATTCGATACTTAACTGAAGTTGCGCAATCGCAAGTGCCTCTTTTATATTGGTGACAGCACGACTTGTTTAAACGCATCCATATGCATGTTCAAACATGATCTCACAGCGAGTATTATAGAAGGAGACCAAATTACAAAGAGCACGTGCACATCAAGTCCTTACTAAAAGAAATAACAAACAATAAAGATAAAACGTATAGTAGATCAAACTCAGTGGCGTACAAGTTGACATGTGGAGACTGTAAAAAAGTATATATATATGTCAGACAGGAAGAACCTGCCAAACTAGAATAGCAGAACACGAAAGAAGCTACAGGGATAAGAAGACAGATAATCACTGTTTCAAATATAACCACAAATTCAATTCTAATTTCAAAACATTACATGTAGTACACAAAAGTAAAAATCTCAATAAGTTAGAAGATTTAGAAATTAATAAATTTCATAATTTAGGCATAATTTTAAATGACCAGGTAGAGGTAAATAATTCTTCCCTACTAAACTTAAAACTACAATAGGTCCTTCCCTCTCAGATTATAATTTTTGTTTTTCACCTTTATATTTGTATTTATATAAATAGGTACCAAATGTAAGTTTACAGTGTATATTCATCCACCTGATGAAGCCACAGTGTGGTCAAACATATATTAGTGTGTTTACAATACAATATCTTTTTTGAAACTAAACAAAATTGCGTTTTCTATTTCAAATAATGAAGTTTCAACATGTATCTCCTACGACGATTATTAATAGTCCTATTGCATTTTTTATACTGTCGGTATTTTTTCAATTTAATTATATATAATTTTTTACATTTATAATTACGGTCGAAATTAAATAATTAATAGTAAGGCTTACTGTTATTATTACTTTGGGTGGAGGGAGGGTAGGGGTCGTGAAATTCAATTTACATTTACTGTTTAGGCTAAGAAGATTGAGAATCGCTGGTCTAAATATATTTTGTTTAGCTTTTTTTATGTTCAATTTCGTATTTTGAAAAAATTCATTAATATAAAAACATGTGCTATGTGCTTAATGGATTGTTCAATTTAGTTAATTTAAATAAATTTTCGCAAAGTCGGAATAACATCAACATCAGAATTTAGTTGAGGCAAATATGGATTTTTAAAAAACGAATATGTGGGTTGGCTGAAATTTACTTTTCGTTTTGTGTTGAAGTACATCGTCTATAATGAAATCCTTTCAACAAATTGGAAAGCAACCAGAAGGCCGAAAGGCATTCGTTAGACTTAATTAAAGTAAACACGTAACATTAAAGTTCGCTTTGGCGGAGTTATTAAAAAAATATATTGCCGTTACTATTTACGTAACTGCTGAATATTCCAATGTACTTAATAAGACAATGTGGAATTTATAGCATATTGGCATGTTTTTCTTTTTAAACAGAATAATGTATGTAGCCATACATGTACATAATATTATAATAATCTTTATTTTCTTCAAAATTATCAAATTATACAACGTTGACACGTTCACAAAAAATATTAATAGTGAACCTGTATTTGTGTTATTCACACCAGATTTTTAATAATATTTTATATTATTAAAAATACCTTTGTATTATACAAAACTGGTGGGGTTTACCTACTCATGTAAGCTTCAATTATTCTGATACATTACACATGCGGTTAGTCCGTAGTATGAGTGAAGACACTAACAAAATACCGTTTCTAGAGAGATGGCTGTGCCACCTTTGGAAGGGCGTCGTTGGTTCGTATTGGTTATGTGGACAGGGCGAGGTACTTCGGCTGTCTGACAACAGGCAGCACTGAATTTACTTCTACGCTCGGGGATAATTTCTGTGATATGGTTATGTGGTTCTTTTTTGTGAATGTGTCTGCGTACCGATGAGCCTGTAACGTATCTACGTCTCTGGGGAGGGATATGTTCGGACACGTTCACAAAAAATATTAATAGTGAACCTGTACTTGTGTTCTTCACACAAGATTTTTAATAATATTTCATATTATTAAAAATGATAATTGGTTAAGCAAAAAGAGTTTTTGTACTAGGGTTTTTACTAATTGATACACTTTTCATCGTACCTTCTAGACACATTACCACATTTTTAATTGTTTTAAAATTGTCACTATTAAAAACACGAGCTTGTATCCAGGTACTTTATCAAGTAATAACAGGTTGAGGAAGCAAACTTAATCCAGAACAATGTTCTTTGTAAAATTGTATTTTGCTGGGAGCTTTTAAGAAAATTGTTTTTGTATTACTAATAAATGTCAACATAATTTGAAACATACTTGAGTGGGTAAAACCTCACTAAATTTGTATAATACAAAAGTATTTTTAATAATATAAAAAAATATTATTTAAAATGGGGTGTCAAGAACACAATACAAGTTCATTTATGTATTTTTGAATACATAAATACATTAAAAAATACATAAATGAACTTGTATTGTGTTCTTCACACCCCATTTTTAATAATATTTTTTTATATTATTAAAAATACTTTTGTAATATACAAATTTAGTGAGGTTTTACCCACTCAAATATGTTTCAAATTATGTTGTCATATACACATTCGGCTCACGCCGACAAGTAGTGAAGACACGAGAATACAGTTTTTTATAGATACGGTGGTTACCGACTATAAGAAACACGTCTAGTTCGGCTGTTATTATGCAGACAGCGCTGAATATTCCTTCATGCTCTGTCTGAATAATTTCGGCTAGATAGTAACATAGTTATGTTGTTTTGAATGTGTCTCTTCTCCAACAGGGGCGTACCGACGAACATGTAGAAATGTGAAATACGTATCTACGTCTTTGGAGAAGATACATTCAAAAATACATAAATGAACTTGTATTGTGTTCTTCACACCCCATTTTTAATAATATTTTTTTATATTATTAAAAATACTTTTGTACTAATAAATGTATTTACATCTGCGAACCTTCCCGAACAAATTCACACGCGCGATGTAAAAAATGTGCAAAACACGTAATATGAATCATACCAGGTTAAGAAGGTTTGTAAATTTATCCCTGCGCGGAGCATATAAGCTGCATCAGTTACCAATAGAAAAGCTTTCTTTTTCTTGTCCGGAATTATGGAGTCTACACTGCTTTTCACAAATTCCGTGATAGATTGAAAATTTATCATAGACAAAACTTTACTAACAACTAAATGAGATTTAGGAGATTTGATTGATCCTAGCGTACCTACAATAACATTACTGATTGAACGGCCTACCGTATCTGTAGTTTCATCTACTGACACAAAGATATTTTTGCCTTCTGTCTTTTTTTTATTCCTTGTATCTGTGTCAGATAGATGGAATCTAGTTTTCTTCTTAACGTGGTATCGCGTTTGAAGCCTGGATGATTGAGTTTGGATGTTTGGACGCAATATTTGAGGATACAAATTCTCTATACAGTTCCTCCTTTCGTTTGTATTTTACATAGTTGCACGCATAAGTTGAACGTTTAATATATGTTTGTTAGAGTATAAATGATTGTTAACTTTAGTTTTCTTTAACGTTTAAAATCACACGAACAGACACTACATTGAATTGAATGAACCTTAAATATCTACATGTATATCCACAGACATATTTCAAAAGATATAAGAAATAAGAAATAGCAAATTGAATGAAAAAATGTTTTTGATATGTAGACAAGCGTTCCTTTCATTTAGTGCTCCCTGAATTACTACTAGGATTTTTATGACTTTTTATGACGTAAATACGTTATAGGTTCAGATGCGTTTTTGAAAACTAAAATAAAATATTTTATCATAAGAAAAAAGCAAGAAGTTGTTACTCCTATGAGTAAACAAGGACAAGATACGTAGAAAGAGACAAGTGGGCCTAAAATGCCGGGCTTTACAGACAATACATTAAATTTTTTTGTTACAATAAAATTCATTTAAAGAATAAAAATTTTGTATATATAACAAATTTTCTAATGCTTTTCCCTGCTCAACTCGTTAATGTATTCTGGGATATGATTATAAATATTGAAGACCTTACTATAGTCTGTTTTTTATTTCTATGGAGTAACAAAAAACTGAAAATGTGACGTCATTGTTCCGTTATTGGCTCAATACGAAAATGCCGCTAAAAAGACATGCCCGATCCAACAAGGCACAATTGAAGAAACTTTGACGTTTGACGTGTGATTTATATTTCATTGAACGGGTTCCAGATTTAAATTCCCTAGATTTTTTGCTTTGGGGTCATATAAACTATGTGACTTCGTAATCTGAACGAGTTACGACAGAGGATAATTGAGGAAGTACAATTAATTTGTGAGGAGGCTTTGCAAATGTCATTTAAGAATTTGTTCACAGACTTACATATTGACAAAAAGTGAACGGTCATCATTTCGAAAACTTTCTTAATACCGATAGTGATTTTGTTTATATATGTTTGTGTTCATTTTTCTTGTTCTCAATAAAATTTGCATTATTAGATTTAAATAAATATCTCTATCATTGTTGAACAAAAGGGTACTAAACATTTTTATTGCTGAACTCCCGAGCAGAACTCTATTGAAATTCGTAAAAATATGCTAAATAGGCTAAACCGGAATCTGATTTGAAAATAAATATGCTCTTCGAATTCTCTATTTCTATTAACTTAAATGTGGAAAATTTTATTAAAATCTACTTAGCTGTATCAAAGATATTCGAATTGATCCTCACATTTCCCTAACCCTGTATATTGAAGTAATTGCTTATTTATAATATTTACTATACCATAACTGTTATCGAATTCATTCATCAGCAAAAATTTATGACGAGTTTTGATATTATTTATATAAAGCGTAATTTAGGTCAAATCGTTTGATGTAGCTGACCCAAGTAGTAGCTATTAACTTTACTAACAGTATTACGCCGGTTTGGCATAAAGTTTAAAATACTAAATTTTAAACATGTATCTAATTGATTTGCTAATATAACTAGGATTACATTTACTTTCTTTAATTTAGTTTCGCCATAATTTAAAAATCTTTAGATATAAGGTTTTCCCAGACTCGTTTTTAAAGACTTTAATGTATATTATGAAATTAATGGAAACATATCACATACATGTGCTATCTGGGATTTCTTGAAAATGATTTTGTCCTCATGAATGATTTTAATAATCTCTTCCTATTCGTAACTTCATCCACTCCTCTATATCTATCAAAATTAATTCGTTATGCCAATACTCGACGTTTAGATCTAAGTTTTTATCCCAATCCTTGACCCTTCAAAATTTGAATCATGAGCCTTTTACTTATGTAATAAAGAAGTCAACAGAGAGCTAAATGTTGAATTTGGTGGTGGTGGTTGGATCAATCATAATCTCCACATTAAATATCTGGGCATAACGTCAGTCTCTGACACTTAAGCAGCATCTCTATGCAACTAGTTAAAAGGTGAAAACCTTTTTTATACGACGTTTCGTTTCTTTCTGGCCATCATCAACTATCTAATTTCTTATAGGGGCCATATTGGATTTAGACATCTTCATAAAGAGTTTTTTTTTCTGATTTCAACCATGTACCACATGCTGACTATAGTTTTTTACATTAGGTTTTATTTGAAAGAATAAATTATAAGATTAAATAAGGTAGCCTTTGGAATTTCAATCTGTCAAACATTTCATTTATTGTTCATTAATAATACAAAAATGTCATACACTAACGAAGAGAAACGAGATATGATAAGTATTCTTTATTCTTCGATACGAAATTCAACAGTAGCGAGTACAAGATAACAAAAACATTAATAAAAATACATAGAAAAGTAAACAATAAACAATTACAGTAAATGTTCAATTATCTGGCCATCTTCGGTAATGCACAATTGGGCACGCCTACTGGCATTTTGTACTGCCCTTTGTATAGTTCTTCTAGGAACTGCATCGAAAGCATTCTGAAGTCTGTCTCGTAATTCTTCAATGTTTTGTAGCGCATCTACTTTATAAATATTATTTTTAACATATTCCCATAAAAAAAAATCTAGCGGACTTAAATCAAGTGATCTCGCAAGCCATTCAACAACTCCCCTATTTCCAATCCAACGGTTTGCAGATTCTTGATTTAAGAAATTTGTAACAACAGCTGCATTGTGTGCTGGTGCGCCATCTTGTTGCCACCATAAATATTGTAATTGATTTAATGGGATATTGTCGTCAAGATAGTCAGATACGTATGTACGTAAAATGTTTAAATATCTTTCTCCATTTAATGTTCTTCATACATAACTGGTCCTAAGAGACGATTTGCCAAAATACCCATCCAAACGTTTATTCCAAAACGATGTTGTGGTCTTCTAGCCCTGTTTTGTCGGGGATTTTGTACTGCCCAATAGTGCTCCGTATTTCTGTTGAAGATTCCAGAATTTGTAAACTTTGTTTCATCTGACCAGATGATTTTGCTTAAAAAATGTTCGTCATTTTCTATCCTTCCCATTAACCAATTACAATATTCTAGCCTTCTCAAATTATCTCCAGGCAGCAAAGAGTGACTAACATGGATCCTGTATGGTTTAAACCTACTTTTATGTAAAGTTTTCCAAACTCTGGACTGGCACAAATTTAATTCTGACGCTACTTCGCGTGTAGAAATTGATGGATTATTATTTATCTATAAAAATACAAGATTAACATAAAATTTGAAAACACACTTTTAATTTACCATTTGTAAAATATCTTGTCGATTTTCATTTAAATTCCTGTTGTCTTGACCATCATGCGGCTTAGTAAACGATCCATTCTCGACCAAATTTCTGTCGAGATCTAGAAAGATGGTACGAAGAGGCTGTTGTCGTTCTGGATATAATTGTAGATATCTTGTACTCGCTACTGTTGAATTTCGGTTCGAAGAATAAAAAATACTTATCATATCTCGCTTCTCTTCGTTAGTGTATGACATTTTTGTATTATTAATGAACAATAAATGAAATGTTTGACAGATTTAAATTCCATGGCTAGCTTATTTAATCTTATAATTTATTCTTTCAAATATAATCTAATGTCAAAAACTTCAGTCAGCATGTGGTACATGGTTGAAATCAGAGAAAAAACTTTTTCTGAAGATGTCTAAATCCAATATGGCGCGTATAAGAAATTAGATAGTTGATGATGGACAGAAAGAAACGAAACGTCGTATAAAAATTTAGAGTACACCACTGGATAGAGGTTTAGAAATGGCCACTAGGATGAAGGAATATATTTCATATATTTTCTCTACAAGGCCAAATGTCGGTGCTACAGGTAAAAGAAGAAAATGGGGTTTTCGCGTTTTTTTTTTAAATAACGAAGGTCATTTGTCACAGGTCTATTTTCTTTACGGATTTATAACAAACACAAAATTTAACAACTTTGACAAATTTAAACTTATACTCTATCTCCAATAATAAGCGAGATTCCCATGGTGAGGGCCGAAAATGAATCAGCCTGTATATATATAATTTAAACGAAATTATCGACCGTAATTTATTTTATCTATATATATATATATATATATATATATGAAATCGTTGTTTCTCGGGTTCTTCTCCGCGTGTGAAATATGTCCTGAAAAGGACTTATTTTCTAGACGTTTCAACGAGATCGCACTCGTTACCTTCTGGAGTTGGTCTTGGACTGGTCGAAGTTAGCGGTCGAGTGCCGTTGTTGTGAGCTGCCTCCGCTTATATACTGCTACGTCGGATGTAGGTGTGGCCTTGTTGTTGTCGCGTGCAACCGGCTTCCTGTGATTGGTCCGGATCTTAATGTGTCGTGTTTGCGTTCAGTATTAATATGTAGATGAGCTAGAACGGGTTTCCATGTATGTGGCAGGCGCTGGCCATCATCGCATTTATTAAGAGTGTTTGGTCTTCTTTCTATTTCTATCGCTTCTCTAATAATTCTTACGGATAAGCTATAGTCTTTGTCTGGCCCATTTAGGATTGTTCACAGTCCAAACATGGTATTTCATAGACGCCCTGATCTTCGAGTGGGATTCTATCTTTAGCGTTAGCGTTAATTTTTTGCTATTTTTTTATGTGTAGTTAAAGCGGTATCGATGTTGTGTTGTAATATTCGGTTGATTTTGTCTGTGGTGCCTTTTATGTACAGGAGAAAGGCTCTCGATGTATACTCTTCTTTAACTTTTTCTGTAGGTTTTGTTCTATTGTGGTTGTTTCTTGCTTTGTTTATTGTTCTGTGTGGGTAACCATTCGCGAGTAGAGTTGTTCTTTCCTCGTATTTGTGTGGTGTGACTGGGGTTTCAGATATCTATCTATATGTGTAGGTTTCCGGTAAACAGTGTATCCTAGTTAGCCGTTTTCTTTCTTTATTACCAACACGTCTAGATAAGGTAGTTTTCCTTGTTCTTCTGTGTGTTTTAAGAAGTCGCCTAGTTTTTCTTTACCATGTGGCCAGATTACAAACGTTTCATCAACATAGCGTAGCCACAGCTTCGATTTATCCGTGTAGGTGTTTAACATCTATGTTTCAAAGTTCTCCATAAAAATGTTGGCAATTATCGGTGAAACGGGTGATCCTTTCGGTGCGCCTTCTATTTGTCGGTATTTCTTGTTTAGAAAGACTCTATGTGGTATACAGTTTCAGGGCTAAAACGACTTAAAAGGAGCTCTACCAAGTAAATTGGGTGAATCTATTTTATTAGTGAGTAAATTTAATAAAAATCTTGAAGTGTGCTTTGCATGGAGATCTGATAATGATTGAATGATTTGTTGTTGTACAAAGCTACATATTTATATAGTCTACCAGACACTCTCTTAGATATATACTTCAAAAGCCTTTTATTTTCAATAGAAAGTATGAAGTTAATCAGTTACATTCTAGTCTATCTGTCATTAATTTACATATTAAATAATAAGGGATTAAGCTTGTAACCCTGAGGCACTCCAGAACACATTTTAAATGAAGCAAATGAAAAAACTTAACGAATAAACGTCCCCACGTCTATTAGTCAAGTAGGAAGACGCATTTAAAAAATCAGCATTGCTTGCGTCCATCCAATGTAAAGTACATTGCTATTCCTAAGGTATAATTCTTTGATGTGGTGGTTTTCTTTGTCTCAACTATTATAAAGAATAATACTATGCGTTTAAGTTTTATTGGTAGCGTGGCATGAGAGGATATTGATAAAATTTCTGTATGCTCCCAATAAATACATATTTAATTATTCCGTAATCACAAATTTATACGTCCAAAGCTGCCTTTGTACTGAGTCTGCAACAAATTTCAACCTACATTTCGTTTGCTATTCAAACTAATCAGTTCAATTGCTTTTTCAATTGTGAACATTTTGTAAATGCTTTTAAATTATCAATGAGTATTTCTATATAAAAAGTTTGTCGATAAACGTTATTTTTAGTGGTAAAATGATTGAAAACACCTCAATTTATGAGTACTTAAAAATTGTTTAACATCTAAATTCGTATTATGTAGGTAAATCCTTTGTCGAAAAGTGAATGTATTTTCTGGAATAATACGAAAAAACTATATGTTCAATACGCTATTTGATAAATTTGGAAACTGGAAAATAATGGAACAAATACTTCGGCAGTAAGACTGATAATGGAATAAAACTTAGTACGAATAGAAACACAATATCAAGAAAGGTCTGGACAAAGAGGTAGAGCAATAACCTTTAAATAAATTAACGCCAACCGAAGGAACAGATGCTAGAAGTTTAACGATTAACCGAAAGAAGTGCTTTACATAAACATAGAATTCAATATATTCGTTAGAGGTAATTCTAAATGTACGTGACTTGAATGTTAATTGTTTATATCAACTTTATTGGGTAACAAATTTTCTCTCTGTTATGATTTAAGCATAATATTTCGTTTAAAAATCGGAGACTGTGGCTTTTAAGTGAATAAAAAATTAAAAACCCTTACCACAATAGAATTCTATTATGGTAAGGGTTTAAATTTTTTATTTATAATATTTTGTGCCCAAGTTCTAATAACTTTGGTATGAGTAACTCATACCTTGGGTACATTGCGTCAAAAATAAAACTTACTTGAAAGGGAAGTATAATAGAAGAAAATAACATGAAAACGTATCATTGAAATTTCTTTTTTTATACAATATGTACTTCCATGCTGTGTAATTTTCCAAAATCTACTAGAGAAAAAAACCTTCTGGTGTCAGGACCACTTCTACAGGAAAAAGCACTGGAATATAGTCAACATTTTGGAACAACAAATTTTAAGGCCAGTACTGGTTTGCTTCATAAATTTAAAAAAAGGTAAAATTTACGTGATTGTGTTGGACATATACATATACATATGCAATTTATATTTAATTTTTTTAATTTAGACACGACATATCGCATAAGAATAGTGAAAGTGCCGCAGTGGATGATCATCAGGTTAGTGATTGGATTGGAAATGTATTGCCGGGGACTTTGGGGCAGTATAGAGTTCCACTGTATATAAATCATTTTTCATGTTGTACAGACTAGATAAATAGATATTAATGTTTTATACCAAAGCTGCACAGTTTCCTTCTCCCAAATATGCAATGTGTTTCTTGTATTGTTAATGATGAGAGCTGGAGCAAGACCATCTTCATATTTACCAAAGTTAATGTAAACAGAACCTTCAGTTATTTATATATCGACGTGGACTCCACCATAAATAGTTAACTAATATTTTGTTTGCTATTGCTATGTGAAATATGCTAACTAGCATATTTTTCATATGGACCGGAATCGAAAGACAACTAAACGAATTCATGGAAAGAATTACATCTAGTTCTCCGTGAATTTCTGCTATAAATTATGATGATCTGCTTTCTTGAAATGCGGATATAGATTAAATGGTATGAAGATTATGTACCTGTCACTGTCAAAATTTATCATCGAAAGATATAGTAATGAAATTAAGAACAAGTACAATTAAATTATTAATAGGTAAATAAATAATTTGTAGAAATTTTAATTATTATAATTTATAACAAGTGTTCAAAATGGTCACCATTCTGTTGAATGCACAATGCAATACGACTTTCATGTAGTCAAAAATATTCTGCAATACATTTGGTGTTATTTCATTACTTAAAGACGGCAGACTATGTGCCAGAGAGACAAGAATCATTTCACCATGTGTACTAAATATTATTTTGGATACTATAATATAAATATGTTTTGAAGGTGCATCTGTTATTGCCAGTAATACCACTTTTTCTTTAGAATAAATGTTTTGTTCATTGTTAGAAAAACGAAATAATGTTTTTTTTTATTTTGATTTAGAACTGTAAAATATATGTTCAAATTGTGTTATCTCTTTGATAAATGCATGTATGGAAATATTTACGAAACTACTAAATATATGTTTTTCTGATCCTATATGTAAACAAAGCGAGAGGAATGAAAAATAATATTTTGTACTAATGGTGAAATGATTCTTGTCACCATGCACCGGGCACATAGTCTGCCGTCTTTATTCATTACATTTAATTATAATTGTATTTATTAAGTCATTTAAGTTATTTATTCTTGTCTTATATACTTTTTAGCAATCCGAAAATAGAAAAATGAGATTGACAACTCTTTGCATGACGCAAAATTGTTTCCAAGTAGGAGAAAAATTTTATGAACAGAAACAAGGCACTACAATGGGTAATTGCTTCCACTAATAGCTAATTTATTCATGAGTCAATTTGAAGTAGAATTAAAGAAGTTAGTTTTACTGTGCCCCATATGCAACACTTTTATTAGTGGTTTTACCTACTGATGATGACAACTTAGTTGTGGAAATACGTATTTAGGATACGATTATGAATTATGGTTAGGGGTTTTATACCTTTTTTGAGTATATAATGTTTGTTACATTTTGGCGAAATAACATTTTCGTCACTGAAACGCAATATGGCTCTTGTGAAGATTACGTATTAAGCATTATTTTAGTATGAATGTAGAGGAGTAGAATAAGTCATGGGCTTCACCTATATGTTGCAACTCTTATTCAGTTATAAAGACAGATTGTCTTTCCATCCTAGTTGTGGTGGCATCATTGGTAAACACGGAGAAAGATTCCATCATGATATTTTTGTAGTGGAACAAAGATACCAGGACCGTTGGAAAGAAGAAATGCTTGCGGATTACTCTTGGTCTGTGTGCCTCTTGTATAACTCACTTACAAGAGGCAAGCCAATGCAGAGAATCTCATGAAGCCACCACATGAATCGCTTCAGACCAAACCACTAGCCAGGTATACTTCCATCAATTTTGAACTCTTAGATTGTAACTGTAGTCAAATGAACTTTCAATGTAATTAAAATATATAGTTTTCTCTCTTAATTCGTTAAAATAAAATACTTCCACTTATTGTATATCACTAATCAAAGTTTTTCTTTGTCATATTCGTTTTTCTCGGCCCAAAATTAATATGATTTGACCCATTAAGAAAACATTTAGAAAATTTGTTTTGTTGGCCAGTGTTATTAGTCCATATTCGTAATTGCAGTTTTATATATAAATTTTAGAAAAGTACTGAACACGATAACAACTAAAGTAGCGATTTTTAATCTACATTTTCAAACTTCTCGTAAAAATAACTTTAACTACCTTCAAACTAAAAAAGTGCATATAATTGGATAAGTTGAAAAACTCAATCTAAAAATAGCACCACTGTTTTCGAAACGTCACGATGAAACTAGAAAAACGAATCAATTTTCCGTAAGCCTTTAATAGAATGTGAACGTAAGCTTGTATTTACATTTCATGTATAGGAGTATCAGTGCTGTAGTAATCATATATGTATGTACCATCCGAGTATATTCATTTCCGTATCCGGCATTGAAAATAAAATAAACGGGAATGTGTTTTGTGACCCACAGTAGCAACCACTCAACCTGTACTTGTATCAACATCAGCGTATTGTAATTAGTTGATGCAGAGACGAGCACAGTCGCAGTCTGTTGTGGTCGGTTGAGAGAGGTTAGTTATAGGTCGGTTGTCGCAGATGACTATGCGGTGTTCGGCGGAGTTCAGTATCTCCAGCGCTTTGGTTTGGAAAACTCACGCGACACGCTGCAGGTTTCCCGCTATATAAGTTACCTTTGATGTATTCGCGTAAACTTTTTGAACTTTTCTGAATAAAAAAACGCGCTTTTGTGTTAGTGATATATTGCTGAAAAGTAAGTAGATTTAATTACATAAATTTATCTTATTATAATTCGAAAACAAAAAAAAAATACTTTAAAGAGATATAATAATTAAAAAAATTAAATACCACAAATTCAAAAAATATTTTAGAAATAAAAGAATTAGGTAACTAACCTAGGTATTTAATGTATGTTAATAATAATAATAATCTTTATTTGTCCAACAGTGGTTGCTACTAACAGGACAATATGGGATTAAATAATTTGTGGTGTAGATTAACATTACATAAAAACATGTACAAAATAGTACTTAAAAATATATCAAAAAAAAAAAAAACGAAAGAAATTAATGAATATTGAACAATCGTATACATATATAGAAGAAAAGAAAACCAATATGACAAAGTAATCCAAGGTGTATGTGTATGTAAAAATAAAAATAAGCAAGAACTAATTTAAACATCACTATAAACTTTATCAAAAGACTTACACATAATATGCACAGGTGACTTTAAAAGTGCATTGGTTTTCGCTCTGGGTAACGTAAAAGTGGTGCATTTGCGAGTGTTAGAAGTGGGTACATTGAAGTCGTTCTATGTTATAACAAACAGGAAAATTAAATAGCAAATAGATATTTATTGAATTATATTTTTACAATATCAGCATCAATATGCTATTTCATATTATTTCAAATACATTGCATTGAATTAGAAAATCTACCTTTGTTTTAAATATTGTAGGTATTGTTTTAAGTAAGAAAGATAAAGGGAAGAAATATATATCTTGAATTATGTTTTTTTTTAATGTCAGGATCAATATGTCATTCTTTATTTATTAAAAAAATAATAATTTTTGAAGACGAGAAGTAGGAAGCTGAAAGGGTGGTATTAAATATAGAAATTGGTATTTGGAGTACAAAAATATAAGCCAACTTACAAGAATTTAAAACAGTTTTATTTAATAAACAACATTAGCATCTCCTAATGAAAATAAATACCTACTAAGTGACTAAAAACGATTACTAATTGAATTAACAAAAAAATTTCATTGCATCATTGGGTAACAGGCCTTTATTTGTTATAAAATATAAAATTCTATGAGACTTAGTATTATCCAAGCTTTGGCAAAATTCTGATGTTACCGAATCCCATATTTTCTGAAGCTGTTGCTTCAGGATTGATCCAGCAGGATATTTCACAAACATCCTTTTTCATCTCGTGCTACAAAATTTCGATCGAAAACAAATTAGAACTATTTAGTAGCCCATTCCATAAGTAGTATGTTCTTATGTTCTATCAGTTTTAGAATTTTCCTTGAGGTGTAAAATGATGCGCCGTCCTGCTGGAATAAAAAATCTTGTGCTGATGTAAAATATTCGTCCTTAACCGTTACTAGCGATTCTTATAAAATGTCTAAGTATTTATTTGTATCGACAGTTCCATCAATGAAATACATCTTTAGTATCTCTTAATAGAAATTAAATATCTACTAAATGATTAAAAACTAGCATTTGTATACAAACATTGAATTAACAAAAAAAATTAATTGCTTGTCCTTGGGTAACATGGTCTTTATATTTTATAACTTGCGAAATCCTTTGAGACGTAGTATTAACCAGCTTAGGCAAAATTCTGGTGTAAGGGAGTCCCATATTTTCTGAAGTTTTTCCTTCAGAAATGTCCCAACAGGACACCCTTTTTCATATCGTGCCACAAAATTTCAATCGAAGACAAATCGAGACTATTAGTAGCCCATTCCATAAACAGTATGTTCTATCTGTTTTAGAGGTTTCCTTGAGGTGAATCATAATGCGCCGTCCTGTTGGAAAAAATTTTGTCCTGAGGCCCAAATATTCTTCCATAATCGGTAGAAGCAATTCTTCTAAAATGACTAAGTATTTATTTGTTAAATGTTGTTAAATGAAGTGCCTTAATGAAATGAATCTTTAGCATCTCTTAATCAAAATTAAGGTATAATTATATCTTAATGTAAACAAATAAAAAACATAACCAAACGTTGGATTAACAACAAAATTCCATTGTATCACTGGGTAACATGGCCTTTAGTTTTATAATATTTGAAATTCTATGAGACATAATATCATCCAAGCTTTGACGAAATTCTGATGTAACCGAACTCCATATTTTCTGAAGTTTTTGCTACAGGATTGTTTCATAGCACTTTTTGATCTTATGCCAAAAAATTTCGATCGAAAACAAATTTGGACTAGAGGGACTATAGATCACTTCACGTTCACGATGTATACGATGTTCACGTATATTCTTATGGGAATATATACATATTCTTTTCTCTTTAAATAATTACAATAACGCTTAATTTTTTTATCTCTGAAACTGTCAAATGTATCCATATTTGTGTTAGTAATTTTTCATTTGTACAGTTAATGAAATCGACACAATTTAATTTATTTTTCGTCTGCCAAATATTATTGTTACTTTCCGTTGATATTATTATTGAAAAGAATATACCTGTTGAATGAAGATAATATGTTAAAAAGAGATTTGTTATTTTGTGTATCACAAGTTCGACATAAATATATAAAACCATATAAAGATGAACAACATTACATTCAAAGTAAAAGACATGTCATCTCTATTTCTAAATGCATATAATAACGTAAAAGCTAATAATTGTGAAAATTACATCAAACATATAAAAAAAGAATGAAGATGAGATGTGGATTGTCGATGAACTGCTGAATGATATTGAGGAATTTATAATACCTGTGGAAGAATTAGTTTAAAATGATGATTCCGAGGCTGATTTATTAACAGATTTAATTAATTAATTATAATAGCATTCTGTCAACATCAAATGCATGTTCAAACCCTTCATCGTGATATTGAAATTGTATTTTAAACTTTTCAAAAATTGTATCGAAATAATTAAGTGTATTTTTAGTTCTATACAAATAAATACAGTACTATTGTTTAATATATAATTGTCACTGTCAATACAAAAAAGACATTCAAGAATTATTGCTCTCACATTGTAATTAATAAAACATTGCGCATGCGATAGAATCTAGTAAAACAAATGGCTCCAAAGCTGATTTACTAACAGATTCAGTGGATTGCTTTAACATCAAGTACATGCTCAAACCCTGCTGATAATCAATATTGTATTTCTAATTGGAAAACTACAATATAAACAAGATTTTTCTTCATTATAATTACTTCTTTAATTTATGTAGGTTATGTGCTATAACAACATCTCTAATAGAGGTTATTTTAAAATTAAATTTCAAAAATTATTTTATCAGTTGGCAAATTGTATTGAACAATTTGACAACTATGTAAGCTTTCTCCATAAAGCCCCCATACTGCACTGTGAACGTGAAACTCTCTATAGTAACCATTCTATAAGTAGTATCTTGTTATATTCTATCCGCTTTAGAGCTTCCTTTGAGGTGAAATAAGATGCACCGTCCTACTGAAACAGAAAATCTTGTGCCGATGTAAAATATTCTTCCAAAACCGGTAGAAGTGATTCTTCTAAAATGCCTAAGTATTTACCGAAGATCCACGGTTTCTTCGATGAAATAAATGCTTAGCATCTTTTAAAGAAAATTAAATACCCACTAAGACAATGCGAGCTACGCGACAAATTTCATTAGTTTCGTCTTGGGTTCATAATAGGAACCGGATCAATTGAGAGAAGAAAAGCGAGAAACTACAAATAGTTTTAGTAAAACCAGAGAGCCAAATACCGCCTAATTCTGAGTAAACGCAACGATGCGAATGTATGAATATTTCTCCCGCTCCAAATAGAATTCCCCTGAATGCTGTAGGCGCGTCAACATCGATGTCATACATATAGCAAGCGCCAATTAAATTGGCGCGAGGAGGGGGTTTAGCAACAGACTGTTTTGTGATTGGCTAAAAGCGTTCAGGGGATTTTTATTCGGAGCGGGAGAAATATTCGTACATTCAGGCCGTTGCGTTTGCTCAGAATTAGGCGGTATACTTTTACTGTAAAAATAATTTAAAACACATATTGAATTGCTTCTTCTTAATGTATTGATTGCTTTAATATAATTTAGAAAAAGTGAATAAAAACGATTGCTAACACAAAATAGAAACAAACAGAAACCATGTAAGCAAACGATGAATTAACAAAAAAAATTCATGGCTTATTTATAATTGGGTAACATTACCTTTATTTTTTATTACTTGCGAAATTCTGTGAGACATAGTATTAACCATGCTTTAGCAAAATTCTGATGTAATCGAATTCCATATTTCCTGAAGTTTTTGTTAAACAATTATTCCAGCAGGAACAATCAAGCACACTAACCAGTACAACCCCTAATAGTATAGTTGTTAATGTGCTTGATTTAGTTCAAAGTTTCGAATTTCAGACCTGGTTCGAATTCCACACGAGTACATTTCGCAAAATTAAAAAAATTGGGAAGTCATATATGTCAGATATGAGTTTGGTAAGAACTGATCCTTCTCAGAATTACCTTGATGACGGCAGTAGATTAGTTTCCGAAACGTCGAATTGTTCAAATCCTACAAACGATGGAAATAGTCCAAACAACAATAAATCGGTGCTACTAGTAACCCATTTCATAAGTAATATGTCGTTATATTGCATCCGTTTTCGAGCTTTCCTTGAGGTGTAACATGATATGCGCCCTGTTGGAACAGGCAATCTTGCGCTAATGTAAAATATTCTACCATAACCTGGAGAAGCAGTTCTTCTAAAATATCTAAATATTTATTTATCTTCAGAGTTCCTTCAATTAAATTAAGTTTTTCAATCCTTCTGAATGACACACTGTCTAGATCATATTCATATTCATATTCATCTTTATTAATCCTCTCGACCACAAGTCGGGACAAGTCCAATATTTACACAGCATAACATAATACATGTATTAGTATATCAAGTATGTCAATAGAAAATAAAATAAAATAAAACAGACCAAATATCGTTTGAGTTCAAATTTGAATCGATTGTGGGGTATTATATTTTTGAAGCTTTCTGGCAGCGTATTATAAGCTTTTATTGATAAATACCAAGGATTTCTTTCATAAAAAGATAATCTGTGTTTAGGTATTTCTAACACAGAAGTATTTCTTGTCACATATGTGTGGTAACCGCTTATCTTTGGCATGCTTTTCAGGTTTACCTTTGCATACATTATCAGCTGCATTATGTAGACACATGGTAGTGGTAAAATTCCCATTGAGGTGAAGTATGGTCTACAACTAGTTCGACAACCCACGCCATTCATTATACGTATTGCGCGCTTTTGCACCACAAAAACCCTGTTCAAATCAGACGATGATCCCCATGCAATAGTCGCATACGAAAGCAACGAGTGAAAGCACCCAAAATAATACATCAGCAATACATCATAAGCAACCTCTGACTTGAGTCGGGCAAGTACATAACATATAGGGGCCAGTCTCTTACACAGAC
This sequence comes from Melolontha melolontha, assembly GCA_935421215.2. Lineage (NCBI taxonomy): Eukaryota > Metazoa > Arthropoda > Insecta > Coleoptera > Scarabaeidae > Melolontha > Melolontha melolontha. The sequence continues at coordinate 43,179,429 of OW285240.1, read as the reverse complement.
CATCAATATGCCCGTTCCATGCACACTTATAATCGATTGTAATTCCCAAAAACTCTGCATTGTCAACTTGGCAAATAGTACGACCATTCGACCTTATTAAACTTGACTCCTCCCTATCATATGAAACCGGCTTAAATTCAATGAACGCACTCTTTTTACTATTTAGCATTAAGTCATTATTTTGCAAGTATTTATTTATTGTCACTAAACTATCTCTAGCCTGATTAATAGTACTTAATTTATTTCGGTCACCTACCAACACAGACGTGTCATCAGCAAATAAGACAGCCCTCTCAATAGGCATATCATTCACATATATTATATACAATAAAGGGCCAAGAACACTGCCCTGTGGTACACCTCTTTCCAATGTCAATTTACTAGAGCAAAACTCATTTATTTTTACATAGTGTGTCCTCCCCTCGAGATAGCTCTCAAAGCATTCCAGTACATTACCCCTTATTCCATAATGATATAACTTCCCAAGCAGAATTTTATGATTGACAAGGTCGAAAGCTTTGCTTAAATCTAAGAATATACCCATGCATGTTTTGCCCTCATCAATATCGTTATATAGATACTTTAAAAATGAGACTATGGCACTTGAAGTACTACGACCAGTGCGAAAGCCAAATTGGTTGCTATTTAAAATATTATTCCTTTCTAGAAACCGTACTAATCTTATTGCCATTATTTTTTCAAATATTTTGGAAAACGAGCTCAATAAAGATATTGGTCGGTAATTTGCTAATGATTCCTTTGATCCGCTCTTAAACAGAGGTTTAATTTTCGAAATTTTTAATTCATTGGGAAATTTTCCCTGTACTACCGAATTGTTAATAATTTGTGTGAGTGGAGACACAATCTCTCCAATGCACCGTTTCAATAAACAAGTACTAATTTCGTCATATCCGTACGAATACGTATTTTTAAGGTTATTTACAGTATACGTAATTTCAGTTTCATCAACCGGATAAAAAAAGAATGAAAGCATGATAGGTGAGGAACTATTAATTTGATAGGTAGACTCATCATCTGATCGCAATAGGTCATCCGCAATTTTATTATAATATTTATTGAAACATTCTGCAACTAAATTTTGATTACTGATATATCTAGAAATGGTATCCTTACTAATACATATATCTAAAAATGGTATCCTATCATTATTTTCCTTTTCTACCGTGAATTTAATAGTCGGAAATTTCAAATTTAACTGATTAACAAACATATCCTATTCTCATTTCCGTGTATCAAAAATCGCGAGAATGTCATCTACGTATCTGATCGTAAATTATTATCGGGAAATATTTAGCGTTATTTTTAAATTCTATTTCAAATTGACTCTTCTTGACTCTTCTCCTACTATATTTTCCGTTAACAAAAGAGAGACATGAAATAGAACTTGATTTCATTAAAAACATCGCGAAGTATAATGGCTTTGACATAGAAATAATCAATAAATAGGAAAACGAAATTAAAAAACAAAATCCGAGAATCCACAAGTTTGATATCTCAATCTAACCAGGAGAAAAAGTACATATTGCAGTGAACTGTGCCTTTGCTTATAAATGCAGCTCACCACAAATGTCCGAACTAGTTCAATCGTCCAATCTTCTAGCTGGGATCTTCGTACCTCAGGTATTTTTTAAATCATAAAAACTATATTTGAAACACACATGGCAGATAAGTAAAATATTAAATAAAATTAACGAGTCAAAAAGCTCGTTAATAAACCCGTAATGAATACAATATCACCAACAACCAATTAAAAATAATAAACGTGATTTTAATCAAAATCAATAGTTAATTAACCATTTCTTTATAATTAATTACATCTACCGATGTTCAATGTGTGTCTAGAGATTATACCCCCCAAAATCACTTAAACGAAGCGCATAATGTGGCAACATATCGAACTATAACAATAATTTACGTCACAGAAATATATAGTTAAAATCAAAAGAATCGGTCCAAACATTTAAATAACATAATTTTCAATATATATATATATATATATATATATATATATATATATATATATAAATATCCTGCAAAATAAATGTACATAAATAAAATATATTGTTCAAAATTATCTTCTATTTCTTCGGGGAAAAAATCACTACATATTCCCAAAATTATTCAATGGAAAAGCCTGTACATTTCATAATATTTTTCATAGAATAATTTTCAGCACTCATGCCAGTATCGCACGCTGACATGTAACTTGTCCCCGCACTCACATGTTGCATGATGTCAAACAGGAACTTCCTCGTTGAATAGCAATGGTGGTGGGCGAACAGTTTCGAATTTCCATTTACTTTTCATTTTTCAAAAATTTCAACTTTCCATTTTTCAAAATTTTTCATATCATGTCAGATCTATGTATTGACATTCACCATAAATAAATTATGTCATATTTATCTATTGACATTCACCATACATAAACTCATGTCATCTTAGCTTTTGACATTTTAAAATAACTTATGTCGTTTTAATTTTAGACATTTAAAATAATTTATGTCATTTTAATTTTGACATACTGCAATAGGTTTGGTACCATGCATCACAGACGAAAGAACCACTCCGGAGGAACGGTCTCCGTCGAATCATCAGGCTCTTCCTCGATCTCCTGGGCGTTCGTCTCTCCATCGATTTCATAAACAGAAAAATACATAATTTGTAAAAATTCTTATTCATTACCAATTTCATAATTACTCATCAACTATCATATCATATAATATTTTCTCTAAAAACCATTTCCAAAAAATAAATCTTCTTACCATAAATCTCCTTATAAACATCATAATATATTTTCTTATAACTATTTCCATAAAATAATTCTTCCTTAAATTAATTTTCCATCGAAACTTCTTAATTAATCATTATAATCATAATTATTCATCTAATTCTTATAGCCACTGCTATATATATTTTTCATCAACATAAAACAATTTCATCCCCTTTCTTCATTCAATCATAATTTTATTTTTCATAAACAAATTCAATTAACCATCACGCATCAATTGCTATAAATAATTTTTCTAATTAGCAAATTTTATTGCTTTAAATAAATATATCAATCTCTTTTAATTAGAGTAACAAACTTTTTCTCTGTTTCACAGAGTTATAATTACAAACTTCTTCATTTAATTACATAAAATTATGCAGTAATATATATTACTTTAACAATCTTCTTTTTATGACCAACTTCCCATATTCAAACCATCAAATCCATGACTTAATTGCCAATCAACTTCCTATCTTCAAATTTTTCATACAGTATTATTTTACTGTTACCAATTTATTAATTATAAATAATTAATTTCACATTTTCCAATGCTTATAATTTTTTAAATATATATACCTATATATATATATATATATATATATATATATATATATATATATATATATATATATAAAAACTTTCGAAGACAATTTATTAATTTTCAAATAATTTCTTTCTTTCAATTTGGAACATTTTCCTTATAAATATTTTACTTAATTAACTTGTCATAAATACATCAATATTTTTCTTCAATAAATTCATTAAATCAAATCCATTTCTTATTACCTAATATTTTTAATTATCCAGCAATACCAATTTCACATTCCTAATATTATCCCAAGGCAAAAATCATATTTCTCGCATAATCAAATTCTCAATAGTTTACAACATCTTGTTGGACCTATCTAAAATTCTTGACTATTAGCAAGTTCTGATTTTATTTTTTTCTTAACCTTTATTTGAATATTGAAACTAGGTCTAGTACTTTTGTACCTAGTGCCTTTATGATTAACATTAGGTCTAGTGCCTTTGTATCTAGTACCTTTAAATCTCTTATTTATACAAATATTTTTATTTACACTATCAATATTTGAATTATAATGATAATCATAATGATAAGCTTTGTTTGGAGAGGCCCTATAACTTTTATGTCTTTGCATATTATTACTTTTAAACATAGAAACTGCCTGGCTAGATTTTAAATTAAGATGTCTTCTCAATTTCGACACCCTGTATATTTCATTATTTCCTTTTATAGAATATTTTAAATTAGAGTGTCTCATTAATATTCTTGACTCTCTTTTCTCCTTATAATAATTAATATCTAAATTATTACTTAAAATTTCCTTTCTTACCCCATTTTTTTCTTCTTCCCAGGGTTGACTAGTGGACCTGTCTTCGGATTCCTCTCTGGAGTTCATATCGTCAGGTACTATGTCCTCCCTGGTTATCTCAACGTCCTGCAGACAAATTTGTGTCTTCGGCAGCTCATCTTTTGCATCAGGCACATCCTCCAAATAAGCTTTAATCCTTTCCTCCAACTCTTTTCTAATTTCTACTTCTTCCTTTAATTGTTTTTCCATTTGTCCTATTTTTTCTTCTGCCCGTTTCCTCTTTTCAGTTTCTTCTTTGAGTTGCCTATTTAGCACCACCTCCAAGTCTAACGACTTCTGTAGTTCTTCAACCAGCTGTACCGTAAGCCTCCTAAAACAGCACCATCCTTCGCAGGGTCTTTCTTCATACATGGCACCATTTTTACCTATGCTTTGTTCCATATTTTTAATTTATACTATTTCTTCTTTGTTCGCTCGACTATCTATTGGATTTCACCATAAAAGAATTGCTATATTCGTGCCCCACGTTGGGTTTGCCATAAAAGGTGCAGTGAACTGTGCCTTTGCTTATAAATGCAGCTCACCACAAATGTCCGAACTAGTTCAATCGTCCAATCTTCTAGCTGGGATCTTCGTACCTCAGGTATTTTTTAAATCATAAAAACTTTATTTGAAACACACATGGCAGATAAGTAAAATATTAAACAAAATTAACGAGTCAAAAAGCTCATTAATAAACCCGTAATGAATACAATATCACCAACAACCAATTAAAAATAATAAACGTGATTTTAATCAAAATCAATAGTTAATTAACCATTTCTTTATAATCAACTACATCTACCGATGTTCAATGTGTGTCTAGAGATTACACCCCCAAAATCACTTAAACGAAGCGCATAATGTGACAACATATCGAACTATAATAATAATCTACGTCACAGAAATATACAGTTGAAATCAAAAGAATCGGTCCAAACATTTAAATAACATAATTTTCAATATATATATATATATATAAATATCCTGCAAAATAAATGTACATAAATAAAATATATTGTTCAAAATTATCTTCTGTTTCTTCGGGGAAAAAATCACTACAATATGTTTACTATACCATCCAATCACGAAAAATATTAATACAGTTATTAAAGAACGAGGTCTCCAAGTTGCCTTTCGGTCCAAAAATACCATCGAAAGTCTCCTAGGGAATACCAAAGATAAAGTTAATTTGAATTTGAAATCAGGTGTATACGAAATTAATTGCGATGATTGTAATTTGAAATATATAGGATAAAAGAAACGATCAATAATAGCTCGGTTTAAAGAACACATCACATATTAAATTCAATAGACCAGAAAAATCTAACGTTGCCAATTATTCTTTAAATACAGAACACAATATGTCGATTAAAGGGTTAAAACTTGTCAAAGCCAGCAATAATCCGCGAAATCTTGACGCATATGAAAGCATTCATATCATTAAAAATAAAGAGAACACGATTATTATAGACAACGGTCCGATTGCCTATAGTTGTCTCTTTTTATTCTTAGAAAAGAGGTAGAAAGGTCAAGGCATGCAAAGAGAGAATAAACACATGTGGTTGCCGTTGCTTTAAGAGAGGTAAGTTTTTCGTAATTTTTAGTCAATATATTTTTATTTTTAAGTCAGTGTATACGTGGGCGCCGTGTAAAGTTACTGCGTTTATAAATATTAGCTTTACTGTGCCCCATGTGCGACACTTTGATTAGTGGTCTTACCTACTAATGACAACAACTTAGTTGTCGAAATACGTATTTAGGATACGATTAGTAATTCTGGTAAGAGGTTATATACCCTTTTTAAGATTTTACTTAACCACAGTCTCCAAAGAAAGACTTTTCTTATTTATACTTTATTGCATTAAAATTTAAAAAAATTACCTTGTGAGTACCGAACCTCAATCTACATAGGTACCTCCTTATGATACGTAGTGCTCGAAATTTTTTTCCCAACATTACTCCACATAGTACTTAACATGAGATATCTGGCACGCGGATTTTTCACAATAATACTACTTAATGGTCTTCTGTCGCCATTTATAATTTTAGCCGATCACATATCGTGGCTTTACAGCGACTGTTCCAGTAGTTTTGTGTATCTTCTAACTACATTTCTTGCGCCATATTGCCATAATTATAATAAATTTGCAATTTTGCGAATTGGAAATTCTGTGAACAAATCTGTTCATCGGTAATCTTTCCTCTGCCCATTTTAAAGACAAAAAACTAACTTCAATTTTTTTTTTACAGTTACTAGCAATTTTCTGCGGATTTTTTTTTCAAAGCCATCGGCGGTTAGAAGCTTCTCTTGTGACAAAATAAAAATGGATTGATACCTTGAAAATAATATTTTTTCCGATAATTTTTGATTTTATTAAATTTATTTTACCTTATTAAGTATGCTCTTTTAATTCAATTGAGACCCGAAAAAATGTAGTATTTATTTAGTGTTTATATTGGGTTAACTGGAAAGTGAAATAAAACAAATTTAAATAATACAAATATATTAATTACGCTTTTCATCAAATATCAACATAAGTATATTATTAATTAAAATAATTTTAATTCATAAAAATATCAGGACACTAACATTCATTATAAAAACATGTTAAATTTAAAGAACATAAAGTTGTTTATTAAATTATGATTCATAGAATATTCACATCGGTATGTTATTTCTTATTAATTAAAATGCATATCTTCCTGTTTATTGGCTAAGATATTAATTTTAAAGATTCATATTCTGGAAGTTATATATTTTTGCAGAGTAAATTCTCTTTGGTAAACATGCTTATTATTAGATATAAATTTTAATCCTAACAAGTTCAACGGTGAAGAATTTAAATCAAATTGGCAAATATTTCCCAACATATCGGACTGAAAATAATATCTATTTGTAGCTTCTTTAGTTGTACAATAAATATCAAACATGAATTACTAATATGACTATTTCTTACTATTAAAGTATCAACTATTAATTCCTGGCTTAATTTATTTTAATATTTATTGACCAAGAGGATATGTGTTACAACCTCATTTAAATGTAGATTAAAAAAGTTTTAAAGCTTCAAATAATTTTTAATACGCTACAATCGCTTCGTTAAACGTTCCCTTGGTCAGGTGATTGTTAAATACAAATACAAAAAAAATTTGTCAACTACTTGATGAAAGTAATGTTCGATGAAACAATTATAAAGTACTAAAAATTATTTAAAACTTTAAAATTAGCTTTTAATCTATATCCCGATATTTCTTAAACTTACCCATAAACATTGGTTATTTACTATTGATCTAAAGCATTTGATTGAATAATACTCGTTTTCTTCACCTTTAGATAAAATCCCTAATAGCTATTCGCAAGATAAATATATACGACAGATAAAATATATTTCATCACCAAAAGTTACATATCCGCTAGATACATGTCTAATTGATAACGCAATCGCATCGAGTGACAACGCTGTTTTAAAATAATGTACCTAATTTCTAATTTTGTTTTTCTTTATAACAAAAATAAAGAAGCCAATAATATTTAAATTTTTACTGAATAGCTTAGCGAGTGAAGAGGCATATGATTGAAACATTTCAGTTTTCAAGAATGACTACTAGAAATTATATTGATGATAAAACTTCCGACAATTATAAAAATAATTGAATTGCCTCAGCTTTTACTTGACGAAGATCAACAAGTTAAAATAGAAAAAACTAATAATTAAAATCACTTTATTAATATTAGTTCGTGAAAGTACAATTGTTTCGCAAGCACAGTGGTTTCATCAGGTACTTACTGGAGCACGTTACAAACTGTAATAGGTATACATAAATACAAAAAGGTTAATACTATTTTACAATGTCTTTAAAATGTAAGAATTTACACATATATTGTAGTAAAAATGTGTGACCCATCTGGTCTACCCTTACTGTTATGCTATTGGGTACTAAACATGTTTACAAATATTATTTATTAAAAAAATTAATTTAGTACCCAATAGTATAACAGTAAAGGTTGACCAGATGGACCATACATTACTAAACCTAAAGTGAGCTAAAAATTCAAACTAAATTGCAGAACTAGCTCCGCTAACATTTTTACTACAATCTTCCTTGTTTGTATCCCTGTTTCCCAAATTCGCCAAACGGGTCTGTCTTCTTTCATTCTTTGCAGATGCCCCTACCAACTAAACTGTTTTTGTTCTATAAATTACAGTATTGACTTTACCTTCAGTTCTTGTCTTAATTGTGTATTTCTAATTCTGTCGTTTCTTTTACTTCTATTACTCTTCTGGGGTACTTAATTTCCGTAGATTATATTTTGCTCTTCATTTTTTCTGTCACTACCCACGATTCGCATCCATATGTTAATACTGGTCTGTACACTGCTTTAAATATCTTTATTTTTATCTGCATTATTTCTCTTCTCTTCAAGAATTTATAATTAATTTCGTAGAACAATTTAATTGTCTTCTCTCTTCGTGTATCTATTTCTTTATCTTGGTTTCCAAATAAGAAAGTATTAGATTTAGTACACTTTCCAGCATCAATCACCGATTCACTCATAAACGCTAATAAGACAATATCAAAAAGAGAGGCTAACCATCTTCGTCAACCCAAGAGGATTATAAAGAAGTCGTAGTGCGACGAACAAAAGTAGGCGCTGAAATCAGACCACAAAAAGATATTCGACTTGACAATATTGGTCACTTACCAAAATATACAGAAAAGCAATTTGTCATGCGTTGTAAATACCCTAATTGCAACGGAAAGTCTTGAATTTTGTGTTGTAAATGTGAAGTACATTTGTGTTTAACCAAAGACAAAAACTGTTTTTATAACTACCATAATTAATCTTTGAATATAAAAAAGCAAAACTTTTATAGGTATTGTAATGTATTTAGCGTTTTCTCACGATGTCCACTTATGAGGACATCTTTTTTCTTCAATGTGGCTGAGCTAATAACTTCCAAATAGGCATGAAAAATCTTTAAAAAAATATACCTCCTCGTGTTACAAGTTTAAAATTTTAGAACAATTGACAAAAATTCGTGAGCGAAAAGGTTAAAGTAAGTGCTCAAGATGATGGGCTTCGACTGCAGTGCACTTATTGACCCGTATTTGAAATGTTTGTAGACAATTGAGAAGTGTATCTTCTTGAATTTCGACACAAGAATTTCTGATTCGCTCAATCATATTTTCACGTGTTGTTGGTACTTGATTGTATATTTTGCATGAAATAAACCCATAAAGAGAAATCTGGCGAAGTAAGATCTGGTGATCTAGCAGGCTAATTTATTGAACCAACTCTACCGATCCAACGGCCATTGAAATTACGCTCAAGTACTTCACGTGCTACCACAGAATAGTGTGGTGGACAACCATCACGTTGAAACGACATGTTCTGTCGCACTTCTAAGCCAACGTCTTCAAGTAGTACTGGCAGTTCATTTTCCAAAATTTCTCGGTACATTTCACCATTCAAGTAGCCTTCAATAATGTGGGCACCTATAACTTTGTTCCCAATTATTCCACACCACAAGTTGATAGTCCAAGGGCGCTGGTGTTCAACTTGGCGAAGCCAGTGTAGATTTTCAACACAGTAAAGTGTATTGCGTCGAATAACCGTTCCGTAGTTTGTGAAAGACGACTCGTCGGAGAACAACACGTAACGAAAAAACTGGGGTTTTGTTGCAATTATTCACATGACCACTGACAAAAAGTTACCCGATTTTGGAAATCTGAGTAAAATAAGTTGTTTCTTAAAATTATCTTTTATAAGTTTATTTTGTTTTTTTTTAATTAGAAAATACGAATGAAGGAAATAACACAAACGTTAAATACATACATTGTACATACAAGAACATTTCTATAAACATTATTTTCAGCATAAGAAATGGAATTAAAAGAGGAATACAATTTTTTTTTATTCGAAATCACTCCGATAAGTCATGAGCGAAGGAAATGGCGTTGACCAAGTATGCGAAGAAGGACGCCCGCTCCTGGGTTATGATGATAGTACTTTCTTGATAAGTCATTTTTCGTGGTATTTTTATTGAAATCAAATTACAGAATCGTATGTGTAGGTTCTCAGTCCGAGAAATAGAAAAATTCGAATCTGTAGTAAAATTCTCGAGTTCTTATTTAAGATTTCTAAGTTACTCCGGCCCAACCTACATTGAGGGAGAGAGACGGACTAATTCTAGCACTAATGTATTTCCTCCATTAAATTATTAAATTTTAAGTCTGGATTCGTGTGCTGCTTATTTATCGAGATATTTGAAAGTTTCCAGTTAAAAAATACACTCAATATACTGCTTTTTCTAAAGCTGTTGACTGTGTAGATCATGCCATTCTTCCTAGTAAAGATATAAGTAAGTAGTTCATTCGAAGTCCACTAAGTGAAACAATAAGATACTACAATAAACTATCAAAGGAAATTAAAAGGTTTGACATACACTAAATATAGGAAAAGTATTATGCAAAAATTAAAAGTCTTTCTTTGGAGACTGTGGTTAAGTAAAAACTTAAAAAAAGGTATATAACCCCTTACCACAATTATTAATCGTATACTAAATACGTATTTCGACAACTAATTTGTCATCATCAGTAGGTAAAACCACTAATCAAGGTGTCGCACATGGGGCACAGTAAAGCTAGTAAACTTCTTACGCAACAGCTTTACACGGCGTCCACGTATACACTGAAAATTAAAACTGGCAAACTTGTTCTTGTCAATATTCTTAAACGAATATTTTAGCAATAATTTATTTGAAATGTAAAAAGAATATTTTATATTGTCTTGGAATAAAGAGCTAAACCAATCCAGGATATAATTTTATAATAAATTTTAATTAACATTTTTTAATATAATAATTCACATTGAGTCAACAATGTGTGAGAATTTTTTTCTATTAATAAACAGGCCATTGTATAAATATGTATATTAAGAAATAATAATGAAAATGCTTACATAGAGTTATAGTAATTGTCGTGTCGTATTTGTGAAGTTTCGCTTTTGTATTACTTTGAATATTGCTATATCCATCCTTTTTTCAATAGTCTTATATTTATTTTTAGACCACTTAAAACTTTAAAAGATACATATTGCTGTGAATAGTGGTTTGAAAATTTAGCACGCCACTATCCACAACTAGTTTTCCCAACCAGGTTTCTCAGCCGGTGTATTTTCAAATATGAGACTTCTAACTTCTCGGGTTCCACTTAGGAAAGACGTGTCTATCATATGAGTTGAGCGCCAGTGAAATGTTCACAAAAATTTATTTACTTATTTTATATAAGTTAAGTTAGAACAGCAATATTGGTATGAGAAAAATGAAACAAACGCAGCATAAAAATTAAAATTAATATTTAATACAAAAACAAAAAAAATAAAAACTATATCTTTACAAAGTATAAATATGCTGTATTATACAAAAATACTTGAGGTAAAAACATTCATTGAAAGATGACAGCTAAATGAATGGAAAACATCCTCGTTAATGACTCCGATCAAACTTATCTAAAGTAATCAAGTTTAATATTAAATTCTTCAAAGAAAACCACGCTGTATGCTCAGATACTGAACCACGAACAAAAACTAACCATGTGCCTTCACCAAGCACAAAAACCGTGAATCCACTCGAACAAACTTTCATATATAATTTTACCGAAGAATTTTAATATATAAGCTGTATTATGGTATTCCTAATAATTAAATCTCTTAACTACTTATTTTTTTATACAATGGGAATATCTCTTATTTTTCTTATGACGTCATAAAATTTTAATTCTACTTACAAAAAATAATGGAGACTCTTACGACAAATCAAATTTAATCATCAAAACATCGGGAAATTAAATATCTTTAAATATCGAGAAATATAAATCTCAAATATATCAACAATAAAACACTTTCAAACAATCAACCCGAATTAATTAATTAAATATATTAAATATAATTCACAAAACAAGCAACCTTTTCTTTCAATAGATAATTTTCGTCTCCCTTAATTTACCTCGGCCTCTACAACACATTTACGCCGGATAACCAGTTTTTCTATCTCGTTAAATTTATATACATTTTGAATATACAATTCTATCCAAAATAATTGTACATTTTTAAATTAAATTATTTTTAATTAAAAATCCAAAGCACAATGTATTAGTTTAAGAGGTTGACGATTACTTAACGTTAAAGAAATTGCACTCCCACTGTTTAATTGGGCGTTATGTGAAATTTAATAATATTTACAGATCCTCTAGTGCTGCACATTTCCTCTGCTCATAAACTATTTGTAATGTTCCAAATATTCATACACAGATGCGTTCCTTGAAATACGAACAAGTTTCCATTCAAGAGACTTTGAAACAATTTAAGCTTGTTAAGTTAAACATTAACAAACTTTAACTCAAAAAGTAAGCCTGTTATTTTTAAATAGTCAGTCCGCATATAAGTCAAAAAAGATCAGTATTAAAAAAAAATAGTAAATAAAAACATAGCCTTTATTTTATAATTATTCTAGCTAAACCCGGAAATGCTTTGCCATTGCTAGATTTGAGTATATACTCGTATATAGATTAAATGAACACAATTGAAAGTTTGATATCAAGTATTGTATTTAGTTAAAATTAGATATTTACATATACATTATTATTATTGTGGTTTGGATTATATAAATTGTAATTACTGGTTTTTTGGTGAATGTAAATAAATCCATTTGTCAAAACAAGAGCTTTCGAACTTACTTACGCATGCGCGATAGCATTTCATACCTCGTGAACTTTTGTGGGAAATACCGTCTTGTGGGGCCATCTAGATTTAAATAATAGTACTGCTACTTACAAATGAAACAGACATGCAATATATACGTCTGTTACTGTACACATGGACATACGCCTCGTATTTTCCTGCATTTACTTCTGCTTAAGACACGTGTTTCTGCCATCTACTATTAGGCGTCATCAGTTAAGCTAGTGAAGAAAGTAAAGCTTAAACAGACGATTAGGCAGAAACACGTGTCTTAAGCAGAAGTGAATGCTTGAAAATACGAGGTGTATGTCCATGTGTACAGTTACAGACGTGTATATTGCATGTCTGTTTCATTTGTAACAAATGCGTAATACGTGCTTAACGTATTGATACACTTAAAATTTTTTTTGTATATTTGCTCCCATCTGGCATCGTGTTAATGGACTTACTCATATATACGTATTTTCTTCTCTTCTGTACCGGCATAGCCGGTCAAGGGAAGGGTTGCCACTTTCGGCATAGTCTCTTTCGTCCGTCAGATGTCACTAGATTATATGGTGCCACCTGATATAGGACAAAATTTGCTATACCTTATGAGGCGATTTGTTTAAGCTTTACTTACTTCACTAGCTTAACTGATGACGCCTAATAGTAGATGGCAGAAACACGTGTCTTAAGCAGAAGTAAATGCTGGAAAATTCGAGGTGTATGTCCATGTGTACAGTTACAGACGTGTATGTTGCATGTCTGTTTCATTTATAACAAATGCGTAATACGTGCTTAACGTATTGATATACTTAAACCTTTTTTTTGTATATTTGCTGCCATCTGGCATCGTATCGTGTTAATGGACTTACTCCTATATACGTATTTTCTTCTCTTCTGTACCGGCATAGCCGGTCAAGGGAAGGGTTGCCACTTTCGGCATAGTCTCTTTCGTCCGTCAGATGTCACTAGATTATATGGTGCCACCTGATATAGGACAAAATTTGCTATACCTTATGAGGCGATTTGTTTAAGCTTTACTTACTTCACTAGCTTAACTGATGACGCCTAATAGTAGATGGCAGAAACACGTGTCTTAAGCAGAAGTAAATTCTGGAAAATACGAGGTGTATGTCCATGTGTACAGTTACAGACGTGTATATTGCATGTTTGTTTCATTTGTAACAAATGCGTAACACGTGCTTAACGTATTGATATACTTAAACCTTTTTTCTATAAATATATTGCTACTGTTGAAGTTATATTATTAGGCCCCTAATTTCTTTCTACTGGCCAGATCGAGGATTTCAGTAGCTTTAAACCTTCTTCGATCAACGCGAATCACTTTGCAGTATATATATATATATATATATATATATATATATATATATATATATATATATATATATGAAGCGTTGTTCTTCGGGATATTACGCCGCGTTTGGATGATTTCGTCCTGAGAAGGACAACTTTCTTCCTGACATTTCGGTGACATCACTTTCACCTTTTTCTAGAGGATCTTCTCGTTGCAGTGGTAACTTCAAGAGTTACCTTGAAGTTACTCTTGAAGTTACCATTCAAATCATCTTTCTTTTTTTTTTTAACCAAAAGTTCGGACTACTTATAATATATAAAAACAATTTCATTAATACTTTAACTCAAGCGTTTCATAATGTCACCCTTTTTTGAGATTTTGCTATTCTAATATTTAATTTTAATTTAGTTTCATACTAAATTATCCATATCTAAACCCTCTTTGCAATAGAGATTTCATAGCAATATATATTATTACAAATAGGTGTAAGTTGTAAATATACTCAGGGTCTAATTCTTACATTCTTCAAAATTGTATTCTTTAAATTAATGCAATGAAAATCCTAAATCCATTTTTAAAAAATTATTAAATTTATTATAATCTATATCTTCTTTATGAAAAATTAATTAAATAAGTACGAATTGCCTTATTTTTTTTATAATTAATAAACAATTTTTAAAATAAATTCGTATAAACTATGTAACTTGTTGTTTTTAATAATGTTCCTGCCACTTAGATCTTCCCACTTTGTTGAAATTCCTTCAAAACGTGATTTTTCAAATATCTCAGTTTTAATCATTTCTTTTTTTTAATAGTACTCTATATATTTGCTTTTCTAATCCTTCAATTCTATCTTGAATATATACCGAGATATCAAAAATTATTTTGGTCAACGGTGGCGATGGAGTGAAAAGCCTCTGGCTTAGTTTATATCATCCTTTTGAGAAAATTCTGATAAAATTTTCAAGTTAGTGTCATGATGATGTTAAAATTTGTGAATATATTAATCTTAACAAAGCCTTCTCAAAGTTTTACCAACTACAGTTCGTGGTATTGGATGTCGATCTTCATGCAAATTGTTAAATAAATCGCATACTTCTTCATGAGTTCTGACGCGGTCACCAAAACCAATCATCATCAGAATTTCAATACGTTCTTTTTCCGTCAGTTGAACCCTTATTAATATTTGTACGACCACAAAGTTAATTCTGACAGTTTCAGTCCAGTACTGAATTTTAATTCCATGGCTTACTAAAACATATTTTAAAATATCGTTTTAATTAAATATCTTTGTCGTTATTGAACAAAAGGGTGCCAAACCTTATTATTGCTGAACACTCCCAGAGCAGAACTCTATTTAAATTCTTAAAAATATACAGAGTATTTAATTTAAAATAAAAATAGGTAACATCGTTTCCGCCCAAACCGGAAGTCTGATTCGGATATAATTTACTCATCGAATCGCCGATTTGGATTTAATTAATTGTGGAAAGTCTTATTCAAATCTAGGTAGCCATATCAAAGATATTCGAAAGAATCCATACATTTGCCTAACCCTGTATATAGGAGACGAACCCACTTCTTACTACAATGTGTTTCATTCTTTCAACTAATTGACTAATTGATTCGCTCGCTAAATAATTGCTACATCAAATATATTCCTGTTAGTCGATTAGTTTTCTGTTTATATCATAAGCAAACAATAAAAATGATACATATGACAAAATCAATATATTAGAACGCGTAGAACAGCCAGGAATATATGGTTATATATAGACGTTCCCAAAGCCAAAAGCGAACATTGACATTGTTTTGATCACAATGAGATTGTAGTTAATGTTGCATTAAAGTATTTGTGCTTAATTATTTTAATTCCACGATTATTCTAAATGAGCGTTTTGCATTTTACAAAGTGCATACCCTCTCTTCGAAACTGATAACTGTATTTTTATTACTTCCACTAGTTGAATTAAATTGGAAAATTTAGTATTCTTTCTCCTGATTACGATAGTAATAACAATAATTTATTTATTTCCTACAGGATAAATTCAATTACAGGAAATTAAAATAATACTAACGTAACTATCTAAAATAGGGGTTTTATTCATTTATTTAAAATAAGAGTAAGGATGTAACAGAAATAAAGATCGTGAAAATTGCACTAAAAATAGTTAAAATATGCATGTAAATATTCACTTGAATACAAACTGATAACCGTTTTCGATAGAGTAAAATTTTTGGCATGTTTAAATGGCTGTCTTACGTATCTATTATATATTAGCGAATGTCGGCGTATTTCATTTATAGTATGTATATGCTTGCATGCATGTAAAATATTTCCATGATTTCTAGATTTACGCAGCAATATATTATCAAAAGCTATTTTAATGTAAATAATAAAAAAATAAATTAAAACACTTGGCTTGTTTCACTATGAGATTTATTTAAATTCTCTAACAATTGTTTCGGCTGTTATGCCATTCTCAAAGAGATCTATAAATCTAACTTAAAGACTATCGCACTTGTTCTTATATGTTATACACTGTTTGTTGAACCATAGGTGGTTGTTGCACTTGTGGACTTTAAGTAAGGTTTTACGATATAAATCTGCTAGTTTGCCTTCGCTGGCTAATTTAATATTCTCGGCTCTTGTTGCAGATACTTCTTGTATCTGCAATGTTTCACCAAGAAGTATCTGCAACAACAGCCGAGAATACTATTTTAATGTATATCCTTTAGTATCTCTCTCTGACACAACTTGATAAAGTAAATACAAATGAATTTGTGTACCCATTCATGTGTGTACTTCCAAAACACTGAATAGCCAAAACATTGATAAACAGTAGAGATAAATTACCTAAGAGATTAATAGCTACGATAAGTCAATACAAGTTCATATGCTCTTAGAATATTAGAATATAGGAAAGAGGGAATTTAGTAAATTGCATCTTTGTTCATATAGACACGTGGTATTTAAAGCGTGTAAATTAAGGTTGAATTTGGAATATACTAGTAGTGCCAAATTGACAGTTTTCCGTTCTAAAAATATTATATTCGTCAAAAAGGTTATATTCTTGAGGCTTGTTTGCTTCGTGATAATCAAACTGCATCATACTAGAATCTTCCCCTTGTCACACTTCGCATATACGGTGAAATAGAAAATAAAGCCTCGCTATTTTCTATTTCCTGGCTGGTGCTGTGGTACAAAAATGAAACATTTATTTAGAAAATTTCAACAACTACCCTTGAAAGTACTCTTCATCGTGTATAATACACTTGTCCCATCGCTTTGCCCACTTGTCATAAACATCAGAGCAACTATTTTTTTAGAGTCTATTTATTATACCCATCACCATTAGTACATTAAAATAGTACTCTCCGTTACTGAATGTTCTTAGATATAATGTGATCATAAATAATGCCCTATTAATAAAAAAAATTAAGTGCATCACTTTACCGGGGCTTTTCACAGTTTTCACCTTCTGCCGCCTTGGACTGCCTTTCTGCTTCCATTGCATATTTTGAGACTTTAATTCAGAGTTAATTCAGGGTCGTAATGGTAAAACCAACTCTCGTCCATGTAACTATATTGTTCAAAAACTGTAGATTATATTGCAGTTGCCTTTTCACTGCCGACAAATTGTAATTCGATTGGCTTTTTGTTCATCGATTATGGTCAACTTTTGGAATCCATTTTGCGACGGTACCCTAAATCTTCATTTAAAGACGTTTTAACATCTAAAAGAATTAATTTAACACAGGAACACCTTGAACGAATTTTAGTTGTTCATAGTAATGTTTTACACTTTCAATGTTTCACAGAAAATACATAGTTTTGAGTTTTTTGTTGTTTCTTTGTAAATTATTTTTATTCAAAATTCGATACGCAATTCGCTTGTCAACATTACTTTTGTCTCAGCAGTAGTTGCTGCCGGTTACCAAACCGTTTATTACATTCGCTCTGTTGGGCATTGACTGCATATATAGGTATATGCCACTTATGCAGCTTGGCACACGAATCAACTTGTTTGAAACTCACGGATCGCTTGCAGAAACAAACTTATTGCGAATACAAGGCAGACGCCTATGGGCTATGAATCAACAATCGCTCGAGTCCGCTCTCAGCAGTAATCACCTAAAATGTTTGAATTACATCTTCCCTGGCAACGATTCGATATGAAAGGTCTTGTTGGAAACGCATCCCATGCTTATCAGTGTCATTTACAGCGCCCAAATTGTTAGGGCATAAATGTAAATAATACATTTTTAAGGACCTATTTTATCTCATTTTATGTTAAGCTGTCAACATTTCGTCGATTAGATTTCGAAATCTTCCTCTTTGTTGCTAGCCAGAAAGCCGTTTATGATTTAAAACAATTTCCCCACACTTTTTCTTATCCTTGTAGAACAGCATCGAACCGCTGTACAAAAATGCCCTCCTTTACTTTAGCTTAGCTCTGCTGTTTTCTAAAAATATTTATTGTATGTACTGAAAACTTCATTCGCCACGGTCCATACCTTCTACAAAATACTTTGTCAGTCCTAACTGTATATACGAATGGGGCAAATATATATTGTTGCTATCCACAAGGCTTTCATGTAAAATACTCATTTCTGCCAACTTTTCGCGATAAAATGTTACAATTTAACACGACTGTCCCCAAAAAAGCAATTGTGTTTTGTAAATTATAATTGCATTCCTAAGAAAAAAGCTATAAGTTTGAAATCACCACAGATTTTCCACTTGTATCGTTTATAGTCTATGCTCGTTAAAACGCATTTCATAGTTTCATAAGATTTTTTTGGGTGAACTGATTATGCTATGGGAACTTGCCACTCTGCAATACAACTGTTTTCAAACTAAATTTTCGGATTTGTGTTTATGTCTAAGGGCTCCCATTATTTATAATCGATTATAGACCAGTTATAGTCAATTATATCAAATTGCGCTTCTTATATACTCAACTGCATTTGATAACTAATTTCATCCAAGTAAAATGGCTTTATTACTGATAGATACTGATGTTGAAAAAACTATTAGGTACATTAGTATTTGTTACACGAGCGGACTCGAAGTAACGATTACCTATTTGAAAATGTAATCGTTACTTTCGGATTTTATTACTTTCGGTACACATCGTTATATTCGTATATGATTGCTTTTCATACATATCGTTACATTCCTATTTGATTGCTTTCGGTACATATACTCGTAATTGATTACTGTCGGTGGTAGATACCGTTACACTCGTATTTGTTTACCTTTTAGTACATATTGTTACACTCGTATTTGAATACTTTCGAATATAAATAAAACTAATAGTTAAAATCTTTAGTTTATTAATATGTAATCGCAAAAGGACAACAATTGCTTCACCAGCACAGCTTCAACTTTTGGTAACGCGGTTTGAAGGTATGAAGGACTTTATTAACCTGGAGCAGTTAACCTGTATGAAGCAGGTGTGAGCAAATAATGAACAAGTTAATCTTTTCATCACCTATTTATACTTGTTTTACAATAATTAACTGAGACATCACAGCTCAAATGACCTTGAATTTCAAAATGAAGCTTCTAAGACAATACCAGGGATGGGCGTTTACGCGTCGACTTTAATAGATTACATCTACGCGTCGACAATGCGTAGACAATAAATGTACACGTCGACAATGTAGACAATGTAGACTATCTCAAGTAAATAAAAATTGTGAGGTTATATTTTAATGTTTGTTCTGCTCCTAAGCGAGGATACTCATTTTTGGCGCTAGGTTTTGTGTTATAACAATATGAGTTGACACAAACGAAATAATAATTTTGTAAAATTAGAATTTGAATTAATTAAAGTGGGCGGAAGATATGCCGCCAAGTGCCTTGTTTGTACAAACACTTAAAAAAACACAGCTGCAAATAGGTTACAATCTCATAGGTGAGTAGTAAGTAGTGAGTACCTAATTGTTGTTTAAATAAACATATATGTGAGGTTTATTCTATGCTGTATTAAAACACTGAAAATATTTTTTTTTTGCTTTTTAGGAATATATGCATTGCTAAAAGTGAGACCCAGTCAACCGTCAAACGTATTGAAGAATCAAGAACTGCTGACAATAGTAAACAAGTACGTATAGTTGTTGCATTATAAAGTACATATTTCATTTATTATTTATATTCTATTATTTTAGTGCGAACAAGAAACCGCTGATTTAGAGGTTATGCATACATATGTGGTTTCAGAGGAAGGAACACTCACGCCAATGGATGCAACAACTAACCCGATTGCTATTGTCGATATTACTACACCGACAGCAAACTCTTCCGGGAGTTTTAAAAGAAACTTATCTGCTTGTACACCAAGTGGAACCTTTAAACGACCTAAAACAATTTGCAGTTATTTTGATATTTTAAAGGAAGAAGAAGAAAAAAAAATTAATAAAGCTTTGTCTAGGTTTATATTTGGCTGCAATCTACCATTTAATATTGTTGAATCTCCCTTATTCAAAGATTTTATTAAATCCATTCGACCGGCTTATTTAGATAAGATTCCCAGTCGAAAGAAGCTAAGCACAACATTTTTAAATAAATGTTATGATGATTGCATAATTAAAACGAAACGACATGTAAAAGAAGAAGCAGTTATTTTATGTGACGGTTGGAAAAATGCTGCAAGCAATTCTAAGATAGTGGTGACAATGCTTCATAGTACAGATGGTGCAAATGCTTTTCTTGAGGCCTGGGATTTGACTATGGAGTCTGAAACTGGTGATAAACTTGCTGAAATAATTACAAAATCTGCTGATATTGCCAAAAAAAAATATGATGTGAATGTGTATGGTATCGTTTCTGATAATGCTAGCGCTATGACTAAAATGGGGGCTCTTCTGAAGCACTCAATATGGCATAGTACATGCAGTAGCCACACGGGCAACTTGCTCGCAAAAGATATATTGGATAAAAAGTTGGTCGAAAATGTGAAACTGGTACTAAAAGAATTTAAACAACCAGATTTTGAGAAAATATAGTTATGAAAGGAGGCCATCGAATCAAACTTCCAGCCGAAACAAGATGGTGCTCTTACCGGGATTCCTTCAAGAACCTCTTGGAAAATGTCGATCACATGAAACAAATTATTGCGTCTACGAAAAAGAAAATTAAATCCAAAGTTATCGAATTAGTTTCTAGTGAGGATTTTGTCAATGAGGTTCGACAAAATTTAGAAACACACAATCCAGTTTGTGAATTAATCAATATGTGTCAAAATTCAGATACTTCTATTGCAGATTCGAAAAATCTCTGGCTAGACTTAAAATTGCCAGAAAAACTTCAAGAGCAATTGAAAACTCGACAGGAAAAGGCTCTAAATGTATATGCATTATCAGCATTTTATTTTCACCCAGCATATAATATCAGTAAGCTTTCTGCAAAACATAAAAATATAATAAATTCATTCCTATTACAACAACTTGACAGCCAGGGACTAGAAGAATGGGATAAATTTAATACAAAAACAGGTATGTAATTTGTTTATTCATATATGATATTTATTAATGTAATGTTTTTTAAATTTAAGGTATATTTCAAATTCTACACGAAAAAGATGTCAAAAGACCTTTAGTTTTTTGGAGACTGGCAAAAATGGAGTGCCCCAACTTAGCTGCTTTAGCAGTTAAACTGCTTAAAATACCGGCATCATCCGCACAGATTGAACGACTTTTTTCAAATTGGGGTCACATTCACACGCTATTAAGAAACAGGCTGACATTTGAAAACTCCAAAAAGCTAATTCATATTTATTTTACTTTAAAGGCCGAAACGGCTGAAAATAGTGAATATAATTTCACTGAAAATGACGAAGAAGAAGAGATGCTGTAAGATAAAATATATAACTTTATAATTTATCTATATTATCTAAAAATGTGTAAGATTCATTTAAATAAAAAAGTGTAAAATTAATTTTGCTATTGTTTACATTGTCTACATGGGCAGATGTGAAAAAAATTGTCTACGTCGACATCATTGTCGACACGTCGACAATTACATTGTCTACGGCATGTAGTCTACGCAGCCCATCACTGGACAATACACGGGATTTTGGCCTAGAAACCTCAATACTGATCTATTTACGGTAGGCTTCTAGTTAGAAACAACCTTCCTAAGCTTATTAAGATCTTGGATTGGCCGTCTGGTAACCCTCACCTGTATCCTCTCGACTATGGAGATGGAATGTTCTCGGAGATATAGCCTGCAAGAAAAGTCATCCAAATTAAAAGTCTCTGAAATGAAACAAAGTATTTTTGGAATAGCAATAAAAATATAGCTGGAAACAATGAGTAAATCAATTTTTTGTACGTCATTAAAATACTGACAGTATTTATGGCTCAACTGTAAACGAGAGTGCTTAAAAATTTAATATCGCTAAAATTATGTTTACGCTGGAAGTACATAAAATTAAATCTACTGAGTATTACGCTGTAGTTATAGCTCCTCTAGGAGTGAGCTCCATCTCTTATCAGTATTAAGTAAATTATACGACGAGATTATGTAATTGATGTTTGTCTTTCTATAATCGTTCATACATGTTTTACGAAACATTTCAATAATTTATTATTAAATATAGGATATTTAAGTATTTGGTTTTATTACATTATTCATACAATATTCATGCATCAAATAGTAATAAATTTAAATTATTTATATAAACAGGATCCTATCATCAGTAACTTTTCTTTCTAATTTTTCTCAGCTATCATCAGTTTTCTTATTCATGTATGGAAATCTATATAATTTTGAATCGAAGTAGACTTTACTTGATGGAAATTCATAATTAATGAAATAAAAATGAAAAAGCAATATTACTTATTTCTACTTTATTGAGGCAAAATCCCATTACAATTTTTTCGACACACAGTGTTTTTCTCGGATGAAGTTGTTTTTTTTATAACTTTAAAATTTTACACACAGAAAATAAATCACAAAAATTAAATTTACTTGAAGCCATGGACCTTCTACTTAATAATCATATGGATTTCGGCAATTCTCCTTTATTATACCTATTTTACAACTGATTCTTTATTTATTTTAGTTTTCCCGTTCTTATGTTTGTACTGTATGTTTGTGTAAACTTTGGTCTGTTTGTGTAATAAAGTTTACATCTTGTTCCTAAGTTCCTATTATCCTTCTGAGTATAATTATTTTTTCACTATAATAATTCATTTAAGCTTAAATTTCTCAAAATCCTTTAGGTTTAGTTTGCAATACAACTTCATCCGAGGAAGACACTGTGTGTCGAAACAATTGTAATGTGATTTTACCTGAATAAAGTGGAAATTAAGTATATTGCCTTTTCATTTTTCTTTCATTAAAACTATATCATTTAGATGTCGCTCAATTTACTGCAAGCACTCTTCCAAGCGATGACTTAGATTTTCGATTACTCTTGTCCAAAAGTCAGAAGTAATTGCTTCAATCTCTCCATGAGTTTTTAGCTGAATCAAATTTGTTGCCACGTTATTATAAACTCGACAAATAAGATGGCCCCACAAAAAAATCGTTTGTAGCTAGGTCTGGGCTTCTTGATGGCCAGTTGATGCCGCCTCTTCTTGATATCAATTTATCTGGAAACAATTTTCCCACCTCATTTAATGCGGTATTTAATCTAGTAGCCCCATCTTGCTATAACAACTACTGATCATTAAAATTAACAACTCCTGGGGGTAGGCCCAAAATATTCGCGGCTCATTGCCGCGGACCTGTTAGAACTTACGGTAACTGCCTGCGCGTTATTATCGAAAAATTAAGGGCTTATTATTACTCTGGAGGATACTGCTGCTCAAACAGTTATGCGGTGTAAGAGTGATTTAATTCATAAAATCTGCGAACACAAAACGTACGTTGATGGGCATCAAACTATTCCATTTTGACATATTACTGAGTAGTTTAACTCTAATATATCGAACTCCAAGTTTTCAATGTAAGTTATCATACACACATATACATCTTTTGACTCTTTGAAAAAGTATTCGTAATAGTCTTGTATTCGCAATAGGTTTTTTTCTGTAAGCGATCCGTGAGTTTCGAACAATTTGATACGTGTGCATAAGTGCACATAAGTGGCACATACCTACATATAATAAGATAAAATAAAACAATAACTTTGTTATAGGTACCACTTTATTCACATATAATCGTGACCGCGGTTTCGACATACAATGTCATTATCAAACTGCAGTTTGATAATGACATTGTATGTCGAAACCGCAGTCACGATTATATTTGAATAAAGTGGTACCTATAACAAAGTTATTGTTTTATTTTATCTTATTATTTTCAAAATGAATTACCACAAAGTTACGGCTATCAGTATTAATTTACCTACATATACCTACAGTTAACATGTATCTGTCAATGCACAACAGAGTGAATGTAATAAACGGTTTGATAACCGGCAGCAACTACTGCTGAAACAAAAGTATTAATTTTGAATAAAAATAATTTACAAAGAACAAAACTCAAAACTATATATTTTCTGTGAAACATTGGAAGTGTAAAACATTACTATTAACAATTAAAATTTTAGATGTTAAAATGTTTTTAAAAATAGAAAATTTCCGTTAATTCCGTATATTAAACTTAATATTTATAAAAAAATTATAAGATAAATATACAATATAACAATATAAAACGGATTTTTTAAAATACTAAACGTTGGAACTAAATAACACTTAAAGAAACGAAACCAGAAACAATCCCTTCTAGAAGAGAATAGAAAATATACTATCTCAAGAACAATAAATACATACCGTCTGGAAACGTGGTAACGAAGAGACGTGTCGTTAACTTACAACGCAGCAGTGTCGCAGCGGTGTTATTAACTTACCACGTTTCCAGCGGTATATGTATATGCATGTATAACAGTATGTAAACACGAGAATACACTTTGTAAATCAACGGATATAAGGAAATAATATATAAATGTATATTCCGTCGCTACTGCAAAATAGTAAATAAAACTACGGAAATAACATCTGCTCGGCGAATGCAATCGCGCAAGCAAATAGTGGAGCTGTTATAACATGCATACTATACCTAATACCGCCACAATGTTTAACGGGGCAATTGGTCATTCAATCGCTTCAGTCCACTCTCTGATGATAACTTACGTTCACTACTCGAAGCCCGATATATTAAAGTTAAACTACACAGTATATATTTTTAGCAATATAACCTCGTCACTAAGTCAGTTTGTTTGAATTTCTTAATTCTTTGAACTATTTCTGTTCAAGAAAACAAACTTTGGGCTAGCACGGGAAAGTTTAAAGTTCTGATAACGCAGTGGAATTGGTTCAACCTGAATCCTAATTTAATGCACTTTGTGAAGATATATTTCCGCCTCGTGAGTCTCTTGTCTAAGTACGTACCTAGGTATTTGACGTCTTCGTCTTGAGGAATATTACAATTTTAATTTGCACAGATAGACATGTTTCTTTACATAGCGTAAATGTGACATGAATGGATTTAGGTCGCTAGCTATCATTCCTTCAACCAATACTGGATTCTATGAAGACGCTTTTGTAGATATTTGGATGCGGTTTCAGGATCCTTGTCCATTAAAAGTATGTCGGTGTCATCCGCAAATGTCGCTGTTATTGACATCGATGTAGTTCGAAAATCTTTTGTATAAAAAAGGTATAGTAGTGATCCAAGTACACTACTTTGAGGAACTCCAGATAATAGAGAACGCAGGTATGAGAAGAATTGGTTGGTTAGATCAGATTTAAGCAAATTTCGCGTAACAATCTTTAAAGTATTGCTACTTCTTAGTTAAATATGAGTTAATTAATGTGATGAAAATACATAAGTAGTAAATAATCTTTATATTATATTTTCGATTCTTAGCAAAAACTTCACTTGGACTTTCTCTAGTTTCTTGTGACTTATATGTGATGACTGATGTTACAAATACAAATGTATAATCAAAAGTGTCGCAAATGCAAAAATTAAGCGCTTTGTTTATTGTTAAAGTTTAGAAAACATTTTATTATAAGAGGCAGGTAGTGTTTATCCACTCAAAGAAGTAATTGATACATTTCACAATACTTTTCTTTTAGAAATTTGGTTTGCAGAACAATAGACGATACTTTTTATACTTTCGTTATAGGAATAGAACATATGCCAGGATAATAAGGAATAAAGAACGATTGTCCAGAAACATTCAACAAAATCAATTAGGTACTCTAAACGAAATATAATGCATATCTTCTTTATTGCTATTTACTACAGTAATCCTTTCATACAGAAATCGCTTACCGGCAAGTATATGCATACTGGTGCATGTACACCCATACATTTTTTTCAAAATTCGTAGAACTATTTATAAACTATCGATTCAGAAACTTCTTTCATGTATTAGTAATAAAAAATGGATCGTTTATTTTAATACTAAGGTAATACATATAATCATTTTTCAAATACCAGAATTTAATTGCATTTGTATTGATTATACGCCGGTGGGGATGCACTACATACGGTCCTGCCTTACCGCAAAAATCCTCAGCTCTACTTATATGTTATAAGTTTCTTGTGAGTTATAACTTTATTAAAGGAGGCAGTTTTATTTACCAAGTAAGATAGAAGTTCCCTGTTTATTTATAAGCGAATTTCTAACTTCTAGTGCGTATTCAATCACAGCTTTCTATCTATTTGTCATTACACACATTTAAAGATTTACGGTCCTTTAAATAATTTCTTCTATACGTTATAAACTTATTTCTTCATTAAATTCTATTCCTAAAAGTTAGATATATGTGTTGTTAATTCTTAATATACACTCGTTGACAAAAAGTTACGAACACCGAAGTAAACGCCTGTTAGTACAAGATAAATTTACTGTTTTCTTTTTTTTTAACAAGACAATATCTACAAAGTAAGAAATAGAAATAAATGAAGTCACGAAAAAAGAAAAAGTCACGAAACAATAAATTGTGCAAAATTCACAAATTCATTGGTCTTATCGGCAAGGTTTTACATCTACGTTTTCACACAATTTAAGCGATTAATAGTTTGTACTACCACCACGAACTCTAACGACTTCTGCCATACGGCGTGGTAAACTTTAAAACAACCTCTTCTTGTGTAATGTTTTCCCACTAACCGTCGGTACCAAACACGCCGCTCTAATGAATCCCAGAGACTTTCGATAGAATTTAAGTCCGGGCTTCGAGCTGGCCATTTCAAAACGGCCAAAGTTAACCGCATTCAAATTGTAATTTAAATTTTAATCTGCTCAACCACCCATGCGGTGTGAGGTCGCGTGTTATCGCGCATTAGTAAAGTTTTCACCTACGAATGGAGCAAATGGTACAACGTGATCAGCTAAACACTCGTTGATGTACCTAAAACTTGTCATCGTACCATTTTCAATGAGAACAAGCTCAGTTTTCGCAAACAGTGAAATGCCAGCCCAAACCATTATATCACCTCTCCTAAATGCTATTCTTGGATATATACAACACGCTGAAAATCGTTCACCAGGCCTTCTCCACACACATTCTCGTCCATCTGGTGAAGACAGACAAAAACGAAACTCATCCGTGAACAAAACTCCATTGATCCATTGTTCAATGTCTATGTTTACGGGCAAATCGTAGTCGCTGAACACGGTGAACTAGGAGAAAAAGTAGACAAGCAACAGGTTTCCTTGACATCAGTTCACATTCCTTCAATCTCCGGCGAGTGTTTCGTGCAGATACTGCAGTACCGTAAACGTCTTCGGCTTTTCTAGACACAATTGCTGATGGCAAAGTGCGAAGTTGCCAAGTGTAGATAACACCATAAAACGGTCTTCTCGCCGGTTTGTGGTGCAAGATCTGCCTGATCCTGGCCTCCTTGTGTATTCCCCAGTTTGACGATGTCACTGTATCGTGTCATGGACGGTACTCCTGGTAATATTCAAGACAGCAGCGATGTATCGAATACTGCGTCCATCTTCGTTCAAAGCTACTGCTTGGATTACATTCTCTACTTGCATTTTGTCAACTAATAAGTGTCAGGTACTAATAGTTCGAATCATTTTTCAACACAACAGATAAAAGCTGAATAAAGAGCACATCCAAATTTTTCGGTTTGGGTTAGATTTTTTTGGGTGCGTCATTATTTTTGTTTTTCTTTTGGCTGTTTTGATAAATTAAATGTTTTCTATCTTCTTTAATTTCCAATTCTTATTTCATAGATAATATTCAATGTCCTGTGAAACAAAAGGAATTTTAATTATGTCAACACATATTTACTTCAGTGTCCGGAATTTTTTGTTAACGAGTGTATTTATAATATGCCAACAATTTTTCAATATCCACTACACAAGTGAAGTTTTCATTTGCTTGAATATAACAGCTACAAAAATTAAGACGGATAGTTTTAATCCAAAATTATCCTCATACATTTCCATCCAACCTCTAATACTCTAATTAAAATTAGATGTTGTAAGTATGCACTATTCGAAAACCTGTTGAATATTAAATTAAGGAATTATCCAAAATGTATGTTTCTTACATGCATTACATTTTAACGCAGTAGTTGAGGATTTACAGGAGCTTAACCGGAGTAAGATTAATGCTTACACAAGCATTTAGCTTTCGGACATTCCTAAATAATTCAGTGATTAGATTACTTAGACCTCGCATATAATAAAGATCCGGCATTAGACATTTATATTATCTTTTCAACTCTGCTCTAATCCTCATATATATATATATATATATATATATATATATATATATATATATATATATATATATATATATTGTAATAGCGCTGATGAGCTATTTAATAATAATAAGAGAATAAAATGTGTAATAATAAATAAATCGTACTTCAACTGATAGATTATGTTGGGCGCCTTTATTTGAACAACTGGTATTGGTCTACCTGCTGATAGTACGCAGTATCTTCAATTAAAAATAGATGTCGTTAGAGCATGACTAAGATACTGAATTAATTCGACTCTTGCTCTGGATCATCGCCGGTGATATTATACTCCTATAAAACTGATAAATAATTAATTAATAATATCAATTAGATATTTTTAGCAACGCATAGATAAATAAAAGAACTTCTTTAAAATAATAAGTATAAAATATTTATTCAACGCAAGATATCTATACACAATAATATGTAACTTAGCTAACGGCAAAATAAGGAATTATGAATTTATGAATCTAATAACATATGTGTGAAATTTTGGTTATGTTTACTAGTTGATATAATTAAGCAAAGTTTGTTGTAATATAAATAAGTTAACAATGTTATGGTAAGTACTACAAAAATCTCAATAGGTAATATTCTTCCCGTTCAATTTATCAAAATAGTGATGTTTTAAAGCAAAATCAAGATATAATTATTAAATTTTGAATTGATAATACGGAGTTATATGTTAGGCTTTTACAACAAAATAAATTAGCCTGCGTTTTGTAGGGAAGGCGGTAATGTGTTTAGAAGGACACCGGCAACTCAGCATAGTCGGCCACACAGGATCGAGAGAGATAGTCTGGGATTGCGCCGATGTTTTTTTAAGTATCGAACAATGTAGGATTGGGTACTGTAGAATGCTGCAGGTACGTAAAAGTTTATTATGTTCCGTAGCTTCGAAGTCGGCGTTCCACAGCAAAAGATGCTTGCGTGGCTTTCTTGCCGGTAACTGATTTTATTCTGGTAAAAATTGATTGAAACGTTGCGCTGGTATTATTTACACCTTATATATATATATATATATATATATATATATATATATATATATATATATATATATACAGGATGTCCGGAAACTCTCCTGACAAACGAAGACCGGAGTTTCCTCAGATAATTTTAAGACAATTAAACCCAAATTCACCTAGTCCGAAAATGCTTCCTAAGGGAGCTAGATTTCTTTGAAGATGGCGCCTTGTATTTTTTTTTAAATTCCTCCAGAACGCTTCTATTTAGAAAAACAAAAACTGGTACGCTTATTTATCCTCCAGAGATGAATCGATTCCATCAATTGCGAATTTCTAGTACCGGTCATAGACGTCCGTTTTGGGTAGGTCAACGGTTATTTTAAGGCATAACTCTTTTGTCTTTAACTTTTAAGCATTTGTGACACTAGATTATTAAATTTTCAGGTATTCCAGTACTAAAAGGTACTCTTACTTTAAGTCGGTAGGATACACCATTTTCTAGAAAAATCGATTTGTAAATTTTTCGTTTTTTCTTCATTAAAGTTAAATTTTTTATTTTTTGCAATAGTTAGCTCTGAACTGCCAACAGAAGTAAAACCTACGTTTTTCATTGTCAAATTGTTGTCAGTTCGCGAAGTTTATCTTTTCATTTTTTACTTTGTGTTATTCAAACACAACGATTTCAATTTAAAAAAAAATGGTTTTTACTAATGAGGAATACGCCGATATGCATTTAGTTTATGGCGAAATGAGGTGTAACGCTCGAGCGGCGCAACGTAGATAAGCTGAAAAATTTCCCAATCGTCAGCATCCCACTCACTCAACATTTACAGCTCTTCATCAACGATTAAGAGAAACAGGTTCAGTGGTCCCAAAAAATAATGAAACAGGGAGACATAATGATGTAACAGCAGAACATGAAGATGTTATTTTAATGGAAGTTGAGGAAAATCCAGAAATTAGCGTTCGAAGACTATCTGCCATGTACCCCACAATTTCAAAATCTTCCGTAGGAAATATCTTACACAAAGAAAATTTATATCCTTTTCATTTTACAAAGGTGCAAGCACTGCTAGAAGGAGATTTTCCTGCTCGCGTAGAATTCGCTAGATGGTTACAAAATCAGAAAAATCAAGATGAAGATTTCTTCAGGAACATTTTGTTTGGTGACGAAGCTACATTCTCAAATAATGGAATTTTTAATGTACATAATGCACAGGTCGGCTGCCCGGCCCACTTTAGCAGGAATATACGAGACTTTCTAGATAATAACTACGAAGACCATTGGATTGGAAGAGGCGGCCCAGTTGCTTGGCCAGCAAGGTCGCAGGATTTGAATTCTTGCGATTATTGTGTTTGGGGATACATAAAAGCATTTGTTTATTCCGTTCCGATACAAAATCGCGCACAACTCTGGCTAAGGATACAAGATGCTTGCAACGAATTTAGAAATAACTTTGGAATTTTTGCAAGAATTCGGCGTTCTCTAAGCAAAAGGGTAAACTTATGCATAGAGACTAATGGTCATCACATCGAGCAACTTTTGTAACAATCTACCTATGATACTTGTTCTTTTTTTGTTAGTTTCGTTCCATTGTAATAAATAATTTGTTTTTAATTTATTAAATTAATTTTCATCCATGCCTTGATAGTCCAAGCCAACTTCGTCGCTAAAAATAAGTAGGTACATAATAAATTGAACTTTAAGGAAGAAAAAACGAAAAATTTACAAATCGATTTTTCTAGAAAACGGTGTATCCTACCGACTTAAAGTAAGAGTACATTTTAGTACTGGAATACCTGAAAATTTAATAATCTAGTGTCACAAATGCTTAAAAGTTAAAGACAAAAAAGTTATGCCTTAAAATAACCGTTGACCTACCCAAAACGGACGCCTATGACCGGTACTAGAAATTCGCAATTGATGGAATCGATTCATCTCTGGAGGATAAATAAGCATTCCAGTTTTTGCTTTTCTAAATAGAAGCGTTCTGGAGGAATTAATGAAAAAATAAATACAAGGCGCCATCTTCAAAGAACTCTAGCTCCCTTAGGAAGCATTTTCGGACTAGGTGAATTTGGGTTTAATTGTCTTAAAATTATCAGAGGAATCTCCGGTCTTCGTTTGTCAGCAGAGTTTCTGGACAGTCTGTATACATATATATTATAACTTGTATCACTGATATTTCGTTATATAATAAATTTTAAAAAACGGAGAACTCTCTTTTCGAGGCAACTTTGTGCAATAATTCTGCTACTACTCACGCTAACTTTCATTTATTTTTCCCAAAGCCTTATTAGAAAGCAAAAATTATCTTGATTTGTACTTTTTACAACTAAATATATTAATCAAATTATAAATATAATATTGATTTTGATAGACAGAATAAATTAAAATATGAATTTACAGGTATATGTGACTTGGTTTTAAATGTTAGGTTATGTTATAATTTTGAATAGAAATATAATCTGTTCGCGGTTTTTCAATGGCTTGAAAAGTGGGCGTGTTCAATTAGTATCGACATAAAATTCAAATGTAAATAAATTAAATATCTTCTTTAATTTCGCGTAACTGACTTGAATGACAAAAATGAAAATTAAAAATATACAAAGTTGTGATATTAGTTTATTAACATTTCGACACTAATTTTACAAGTTGTGTCCACCAAATGCAGCTATTCAATAGAGTGTTTCTCTTGTGTTAATTGTTACCCTTTCATTTACAGATAACTGGAATAACCGAGCTGTATGTATCATAACAATATATATATATATATATATATATATATATATATATATATATATTGAACTTCATGTGTATGAGAATTAATAATTATTAAATCTCATTTTACATGCGATTGTCGCTATAATTTGTTGCATTTAATTCTACAATTCGACAAATCACTTTTGCCCTAGATTGTAGACGCAACAAGCCGCGACATCAACTGTACAAGTTGTCAGTACAAATGAAAAATTTTGTGAAAAACTTATCTGCGCGGAATGTGCATATATCGATATTTCACTGTTTTTTACAGATCATCAGTGCACCTTACCGAAGACAGACATGATATTCACTTCTATACTACGTGTATATATACGAACTGTAATGAACTTCATGTGTATGAGAATTAATAATTATTAAATCTCATTTTACATGCGATTGTCGCTATAATTTGTTGCATTTAATTCTACAATTCGACAAATCACTTTTGCCCTAGATTGTAGACGCAACAAGCCGCGACATCAACTGTACAAGTTGTCAGTACAAATGAAAAATTTTGTGAAAAACTTATCTGCGCGGAATGTGCATATATCGATATTTCACTGTTTTTTACAGATCATCAGTGCACCTTACCGAAGACAGACATGATATTCACTTCTATACTACGTGTATATATACGAACTGTAATGAACTTCATGTGTATGAGAACAAATTATAGCGACAATTTTCATATATATATATATATATATATTGTTGTGAGTCAACCTACCTCTTTAATTAATTCTTTTCTTATTAGATATCTGTTTCAAGTA
Organism: Melolontha melolontha; assembly: GCA_935421215.2. Taxonomy (NCBI): domain Eukaryota; kingdom Metazoa; phylum Arthropoda; class Insecta; order Coleoptera; family Scarabaeidae; genus Melolontha; species Melolontha melolontha. The sequence goes on along the minus strand of OW285240.1, from coordinate 43,145,986 downwards.
TGTTATATCTTGAATGTTCATATTTGTGAAGTATTACTTTATAGTTAGAATTGTGTAATTTTAATAGAAGTTCATAATTGGTTTTGAATTCATGTTATCGTTTAATATTGTACGTTATATTTAATTTATGTTTAATGTTTTGCTAATTATTTAAATAACTTTAACTTATTTTCGCGAGGTTTTGGATTTTTAAAACCAACTATGTTTTATTTCATTTGTGAACATATTATTGTAAACCTTGTTATTTTTATATCTTCTGTGAACTTCATTTTCATATTTTGTAATTGAGATTACGTGGGTGGATTTTCCTATTATATTTTCTTTTATATTATTTTAGAAACCTTTATATAAATTCCTTAGAATATCTGATTTATACTTTTACAAAATTTCTGATGGGAGTCTTGACGACGAAAAACATGATTGATTGATATTATTTTTTCTGACGGAGATTAAAAGATTTTTATCTGCATTTTAAAAATTCAGTTTTTTTTATTATTTCGATTATATACCGTATTTAAAATGTTTATGGTCATGTATTGTACATAAAGAAGTAATATAATAAGTACTCTGGATATATTATCCATATACGGAGAACATACATATGCTTGTGATTATTGAAGAATAGATTGATACGGAAGAAACGCTCTTAAAGAAGAAATCATATTACTTTTGATCTATTTTGGTAAAAGAACATCTCTTCAGGAACTTTGACTGAACATAACCTGGAGGGAGATACTGCAAAATTGTATAATCAGCATCGTAGCGACCAAGATAGTATCCAGTAGTTTGAATTAAGCAATGGACAACTAATCTAGATGTTATAATTGGAAACTTTCCTGAGACCTACATCCAAAGAGCATCAGAAATTGTGGACTACAAAATTAATTGTATTTATCAGGTATCTAAGTGAAAATTGTAATATATAAATTTGTTAAGGATATAACATTACTTGAAATCACTTTACTACATAATATTAACTCACGTCATCTCAAACGTCATTTTTATTTATTTTTAAATGTCAGATTTGATAGTTGTATTTGTATCTTGTGATAGTTGAAATTATATCATTTAAATATATTTATATACATAAATTTGACGCTTTCGTTTTATTTCATGTATTAGTGAATGTCTGTCTGTGTATTGAGAACTCGCTTCGAGACCCTTTGAGATTAAGTAGTATCCTTGCAATCATTATTATCTATTATTTAAGATTCTGAGCTAGCTATTCTATCATTTCATTTTATTTGTCAATTATTTTTAATTATTATTAAACTAGCAATTCTCCACGGTATTCACAGTATTATATCATTTGGCACCAGCAACGTGGGGCAAATTTATAGATACTCAGACAGTTCATGTAAAATACATGAAATAAAAGGGAGTAATATATCAACTTATAAAAATAAATCAGGAGCATAGTCATTTTAGAAATTGTATAATAAAGATATTTCTTTAAACATCAATTACAGAATAATATATACTATATTTCTTATCTATAACCTAATAAACAACTTTTACAACTAAGATATATATTAATTCATATTATCAATTATGGAAACACGTTCACGTTCCGGTTCAAGAACGGGAAAATCAGATGATGGACAAGAAAAAGGAGAAGGAGAGAGGTCGACATTACCAGAAACTCAAACTGCACAAGTAGAGATGCCGGTGGATCAGATGAAGATTATGTTTGAAGCGTTAATGGGAAAACTTGAGAAAAATCAACAAGATATGAATGAGAAATTCGAAGAAAGTCAACAAGAAATGAAGAGAATGAATGAAAAATTGGAACAAAACATAAATACTAAAATAGAAGATACTATTAATTTACAAAATAGGCAATGGGGATTGCTCTTAAAGGACACTGAGGAACGTGTACAGACAAATGTAGAGGAAAAATTGTCCCTACAAAAGGAAGAAATTAGAACATTAATTGATACTAATAAAGTTAATCTGGAGGAGCAGATGAGTATTCATCAAGAGAAATGTTCGCAAAATTATAATACAGCTAATCAAAAGTCAAGGGAATACGAAGACATTTACAATAAAGAGATCCACGCGATGAAGAATAATTTACAGGATTTGATGAAGGACCAGTGTAGCAATAAAGATATAATCGACACCGAAATAAGGAATATGAGGGATGCTGTCAATCAAAAATTAGCATCGATAAATTATCATTCCTACGGACCATCATTGCTAAGAATTGAAAATTTTATTACTTTCAATGGCGATAATAACTCAGTCCATCCGATGACATATCTAACTTCAATGGTAAGGCATCTTGAAGATATTCCAGATCAGAAACAACGGATGCATGTACTGAGAGCTACCCTGAAGAATAGTGCATTAGATTGGTTCATGCGGATTGAAGAACATTGCACTGATCTCAGTAAATTTGTAGACATGTTTAAAAGGAATTTCTGGGATGAGACTCAGCAGAATCGTGCAAAGACACGCTTACTTACCGGGAAATATAGAATGGGACTGACATCTCGAGAGGCGTATGCTTCTAAGATCTACAATAATTGTAAGTATGTTTCCGACTTAGACGAGGCTTCTATAGCGCGTCAACTTTTGAACCATTTTATTCATACGGATACGCACGCGATTATTTGCCAGAGGGTGAATGATATGGATTCTTTGATGGACATACTTAGGAGATTGGATGATTATTCCGAGAATAATCAGAATTTAGGTGGGAATAACAATTTCAGGAGCATGCTTAATAGGAATTATAACTCTAATAATCCAATCAATATGAACCGAACGTATAATCGATCTGATCTTTTTAATAATCGGTTTAACAATCATAATATGGATAATTCTCGGTATAATAATAATAGTGCGCCGTTTGATATCAATAACAGGAATATTAATACACGCCCTCAAAATTCATTGAAAAATGATTTTCGTCAAAATCCCAGTTTTCCTCAACCGTCCAATAATAGATTTTTTTATAATTATCATAATAATTTTAATCGTCCTTCATATGATAATAATAATTTTGGTCATAATTCAAGGAATAATCATTTTTCAAGAAGGACTAAGAATAATGATAATTATAATTCAAGAGGACGTGGTTATATAAACAATTTGCAACGTAGACATAGATCCTTATCTCCGACTATTCCAGAACCCGATTTTACCAAAAAAAAAACTCCGTTTGTAAAACTGGATCCATACGAAAATCCGAGACCCAGTACCAGCGTGATAAACGACTAAATATATTCGACTGTAGCATACCTTACAAACTTAACAATATATCTTTTTACCAAAACCCCGAAAAGTTTATTTCTATAAACGATAATGAAAATAAAATTTTAGATACGTATAATTTACCCATTATTAATATTAAATTAGATGAAGGCATTATCAATTGTTTGATAGATACCGGTGCAGAAATATCATTGTTACAAGAGGACAAGGTTAAATTAATAAATAATTACAAGGACAAAATCATTAAAATTAAAGGCACTGATATAGTCGCCGCAGATAGGAAACGGATAGGATCAATTAATCAGAGAGTAACTGCTGATATTATTATTAATAAACATGAATATTTAGTACCATTCTATATAATAGGGAAATTACAATACGATGCTATTATCGGTATCGATATTATTAAAACTTTAGGTATGGTATTGGACTTCGAGGAAGGAAAGATTATTATTAAAGATAATATAATTAATTTAATTAAAACATTGACTGAGGTGGAGGAAGTAGATTATTTTAAATATAAAGAAGATAAGTTAAATGAAGAGATTAATAATGTTATGAATAGGATTAATATGGTTAAGAAGAAGGGATTTACGTGTGGTAATATGGTTGAAGGTTTAAATAATGAATATATAAATATAAATGATGATTATAATGGAGTGGAAAATAGGTTAGCAGGATTAGGTTTGGATAATTATGAAGAAGATGATGTTTTGGAGGTGCGAGAAGAAGTGAAAGTTGGTAATACAGTTAATAATTTAAAAGAAATAGAAGATTTAATTAAGATACAAAATATTATAGACGATCATGTTTCCCATAGATTAATTGATATATTATATAATAACTTGCAGTTAATAAATTCTGAAATTGTGTTTGCTAAAAACTATGAACATGTAATCAGAATTGACAAAGAAGATCCGTTAGTTAGTAAGAATTATCCAATTCCCTATTATTACCAGGATAGAATAAACAAGGAATTGAAACGCTTAGAAGATACTGGTATAATAGAAAGATCTAACACATATTTTATAAATCCTATTGTTATTGTGAAAAAGAAAGATGACTCGTTAAGAATATGCTTAGATGCACGTGCCTTGAATCTTAGAATTAAACCAGAATTTGAAATGCCTCAAAATATTGATGTTCTTCTTACGAAATGTGGTAACAAGAAAATATATAGTAAGTTAGACTTGAAAAACGCTTTTTGGCTAATCAACTTAGGAAAGAATTCACGTAAATATTGTGGTTTCATTATAAATGGAGTGGTTTATCAATTTCGAGTTTGCCCTTTTGGTTTAAAAACTTCGCCTGCCGCTTTAATACGATTTTTACACCAGATATTAGATAAGTACGAAGATTTTACTCTACATTACCTTGATGATATTATTATTTTTTTTAATAGTATACAGGACCATTTAGTAAAGGAGGATTGAATTTTTATACCAGCATCATATATGTTACGAAAACAAGTATAATTTATAATATTATTCAAAATAATGATGCATGTTAGATATTTACATACTTTAAATGTATGAATTTATATAAACATGGATTAATAAGAATAGGGGTTAGATAAATAGCTGTCAGTCAGGTATGTTACAGGTCGAAAAGGTATAATTATATATATAACTTAATAATATTTAATATTCAACTACTAATATGTATAAATTAATATTTATAGTTCGGAAAAAAAATTATATACAATAATTTTATTTTAATTTACAATGACTAGTTAATATTATTTTTGAAAAATTTTCTTATAATTTAAATATTAATATTATGTTCTGATTTAAATATATAACTTTGATATATTTTGTTCTATGGAAATAGTTTCCATTATATGCAGTTTTTATTAAGTACTGTTTGAACGTTATAAAAGTTTTAGTTTGTTTAGTTCCATCACATATATTGAACAATTATTTTCAGATTTACAAGACTAGTATTTTATTTGATGATTACAAGATACAATCTTCGTTTTTTTTTTATTTTTATATACCTTCTATTTTTGTATTTAATTTTCCGAAAAAATTCCGACTTCATCGAATTTGTTTCGTTAACAATGGGGATAATGTTGTGAGTCAACCTACCTCTTTAATTAATTCTTTTCTTATTAGATATCTGTTTCAAGTATGTTATATCTTGAATGTTCATATTTGTGAAGTATTACTTTATAGTTAGAATTGTGTAATTTTAATAGAAGTTCATAATTGGTTTTGAATTCATGTTATCGTTTAATATTGTACGTTACATTTAATTTATGTTTAATGTTTTGCTAATTATTTAAATAACTTTAACTTATTTTCGCGAGGTTTTGGATTTTTAAAACCAACTATGTTTTATTTCATTTGTGAACATATTATTGTAAACCTTGTTATTTTTATATCTTCTGTGAACTTCATTTTCATATTTTGTAATTGAGATTACGTGGGTGGATTTTCCTATTATATTTTCTTTTATATTATTTTAGAAACCTTTATATAAATTCCTTAGAATATCTGATTTATACTTTTACAAAATTTCTGATGGGAGTCTTGACGACGAAAAACATGATTGATTGATATTATTTTTTCTGACGGAGATTAAAAGATTTTTATCTGCATTTTAAAAATTCAGTTTTTTTTATTATTTCGATTATATACCGTATTTAAAATGTTTATGGTCATGTATTGTACATAAAGAAGTAATATAATAAGTACTCTGGATATATTATCCATATACGGAGAACATACATATGCTTGTGATTATTGAAGAATAGATTGATACGGAAGAAACGCTCTTAAAGAAGAAATCATATTACTTTTGATCTATTTTGGTAAAAGAACATCTCTTCAGGAACTTTGACTGAACATAACCTGGAGGGAGATACTGCAAAATTGTATAATCAGCATCGTAGCGACCAAGATAGTATCCAGTAGTTTGAATTAAGCAATGGACAACTAATCTAGATGTTATAATTGGAAACTTTCCTGAGACCTACATCCAAAGAGCATCAGAAATTGTGGACTACAAAATTAATTGTATTTATCAGGTATCTAAGTGAAAATTGTAATATATAAATTTGTTAAGGATATAACATTACTTGAAATCACTTTACTACATAATATTAACTCACGTCATCTCAAACGTCATTTTTATTTATTTTTAAATGTCAGATTTGATAGTTGTATTTGTATCTTGTGATAGTTGAAATTATATCATTTAAATATATTTATATACATAAATTTGACGCTTTCGTTTTATTTCATGTATTAGTGAATGTCTGTCTGTGTATTGAGAACTCGCTTCGAGACCCTTTGAGATTAAGTAGTATCCTTGCAATCATTATTATCTATTATTTAAGATTCTGAGCTAGCTATTCTATCATTTCATTTTATTTGTCAATTATTTTTAATTATTAAACTAGCAATTCTCCACGGTATTCACAGTATTATATCAATATATATATATATATATTTATATAACATATAAAGAATAAGTGTTAAAATTAAATGTACTTACATTATATTGTACTATTTGGTTACATCTCAACTATGATTAACTACGTTATACTCATTGTCTAGATTCATTTCAAAATACAACTAAAGCTCTTGGTGGCCGTGTTTGGAACGTAACAGACGTTCAAAACACGGTCACCAAGAGCTTTATCACTTTATTATCACTTTTGATGGGTGGCATTTAGGTAGTGTCACCACATGTTAGTTTAAACTGTTCTCGGACATGTGTTTTTTAAATTTAATTTTTGTGTGTTTATATTGTGAATATACGGGAGGCGTTTATATAATGGGCAGCTATAATCTGTTCTCGGGTATATGTTTTTTAGTTTATTTTTATGTGTTTATATTGTGTGTATATTGTGTGTTTATATAATGGGCATGTATATTGTCGACAGCTTGTTTATATCTGATCTGGATATGGATGTATATTTTTACGAATTTTAATATAGCTCAATTCTGGGAATTCAGCAATAATAAGGTTTGGCACCCTGTTGTTTAACAACGAGAAAGATATTTAATTAAAACTGATATTTTGAAATCACGTTTGTTTAGTAACTTAATGTGTTTATATTGTGTGTATATTGTGTGTCTATATAATGGGCAGGTATATTGTCGACAGCTTGTTTATATCTGTTCTGGATATGGATGTATATTTTTACGAATTTTAATATAGCTCAATTCTGGGAATTCAGCAATAATAAGGTTTAGCACCCTGTTGTTTAACAACGAGAAAGATATTTAAGTAAAACTGATATTTTGAAATCACGTTTGTTTAGTAAGCCATGTTTATATAATGGGCTGGTATATTGTCGGCAGCTTGTTTATATCTGTTCTATCATAAATGGAATTACTGTTTTTTGTATATGGATGTATATTTTTACGAATTTTAATAGAGCTCAATTCTGGGAATTCAGCAATAATAAGGTTTGGCACCCTTTTGTTTAACAACGAGAAAGATATTTAATTAAAGCTGATATTTTGGAATCACGTTTGTATAGTAAGCCATGGAATTAAAATTCAGTACTTGGCTTAAACTGTTTAACTTTGTACACGCCCAACTATTAATATTAATAATGGTTCAATTAACTGCAAAAGAAGTATTGAAATTCTGATGATTATTGGTTTTGATAACCCCCTCTGAACTCATGAAGAACTATGCTATTTATTTAACAATTTTCATCAAGATCGGCACCAAATAACGCGAACTGTCGTTGGAAAAACACTGAGAAGGTATAGCTTGATCGGAAATGTTAGATATTTGCCGAAAAACGGACGACCAAAAGTCGAAACTAATGAAGTTATTGCTCAAGATATTGCTATCACATTAGAAGAATTACCACAAACTTCTAATACATCCCTCGCACTAATTATGATATAAGTTGCCAGTAACGATCAGTAGCCGGAAAAAGATTATTCGTATAAACCACATTTAGTTCAAGAATTATTACACAAGGATTATGATCGTAGAATTGAATTTTGCGAAAGAGTGATGGAGATTTGCAAAAATGACAATATTTTACATAGAATTTGCTGTTTTCCGACGAGGCTATGTTTTGTTTGAATGGTACCGTTCATCGCCATAATTGTCAATATTGATCAATAGATGGATGCTAGAAACGCATACACAACATCCGCAGAAATTAGACGTTTGGGCTGGTATTTTCTGGAACCGTATTATTGATCCATTTTCATTCATAGTACACTAACTGGACAGAGATATTTAGATTTCTTACGTGATCAGGTTGTTCCTAATATTGAGGAAGATGGGAAATTACCTATAAGTGTCTGGTTCCAACAAGATGGAGTACTTTCTCACTATGCCCTTAAGGTTAGAAGTTTTTTAAACGAAACATTCCCAAATTGGTGGATTGATCGTAGATTTTCATGGAGGAGCCCGCACGGTCTCCAAATTTAAATCGCCTAGATTATTTCCTTTGGGGTCATTTAAAATCTGTGATTTACACTAGACTTATCAAAACGTATGTTGGTGGGTATCAAACCATTCCATTGTGACATATTGCCGTGTAGTTTAACTTTAATATATCGCGCCCCAAGTATTGTAAATGTAAGTTATCATACAAACGTATACATCTTTTGTGTCTTTAAAAAAGTATATGTGTATATGATTACTTACATTCAATACTTAAAGCCCGATATATTAAAGTTAAACTACAAAGCATATATTTTTGGCGCCCAACTAGAGGCCAAAAAATTAAACTTGTCACTAAGTCAGTTGGTTTAAATTTTTTAATTCTTTGAACTATTTATGTTCCCGAAAAGGAACTTTGGGCTAACATATTTGGATGAATTGATATTCGCTCACAGTATTTTACAATATTTTTACCAATTATTTCTTAGAAAATTGATAGTTTCTTGTAATCTTGCATTGCTGAGATTATTATTATTACTATTATTATAATTATATTATCTATTTATTAAGCAGAGGAGCGTATATGTAGATAATAGAAATTTTATTCACTAATACGTATTTTTTAAATTATATTTTACGTTTTCACTTAATACGACTATAATATATATTAACTAGCAATTATCTTTGTGAATATTTTTTCCCATGTTAGACGCGGGCTAGATGTAATCTTTGTGTAAGTAATCATTACGTACCAGATTTTAGGATGTAAACTTATGATTTTGACATATAAGTTCTATTAAACCTTGTCGAGTACAAAGCGTGGGGCGATTAATATCTCCTGGAATAAATTATTGCCAGCATTTCCAGCAAAATATAAAGGATAGTAGATTTATGTCCGAATTTGCCATATTCAATCGTTTCATATTCGAATTCATATTCAATAAATAAAGTCCGCTTAATTAACTAGTGATAGATTTACGAAGAGAATCATCAACATTTTGAAATGACATTTTATAACTATGTTTGTTAAATATTAATTGGTCTGACATATATTAGAAAAACTAGGAATTTTGGTTAAAGAAAATTGTACATTCGGAAATGGACCTCTTTTAATGCTTGATCTTGACGTTTCTTGATATCTCAGGTAATGTTTCAGTTTATTATTATGGACGACATGTGCTGCAAATTGGATTTTATACGACTGTCAAAGGAGAGAATAAAAACAAAATTACAGTCGTCATTAACAGACATAAATTACGAAATTAATAAATTACATGAAACTAAGCCTGTTTTTTCTGTTAAGCCTGTTTCAAAATGTTGATGATTCTCTTCGTAAATCTATCACTAGTTAATTAAGCGGACTTTATTTATTGAATATGAATTCGAATATGAAACGATTGAATATGGCAAATTCGGACATAAATCTACTATCCTTTATATTTTGATGGAAATGCTGGCAATAATTTATTCCAGGAGATATTAATCGCCCCACGCTTTGTACTCGACAAGGTTTAATAGAACTTATATGTCAAAATCATAAGTTTTCATCCTAAAATCTGGTACGTAATGATTACTTACACAAAGATTACATCAAGCCCGCGTCTAACATGGGTAAAAAATATTCACAAAGATAATTGCTAGTTAATATAATCATGTATTGCTAATAATATTAAATATCAATAAAAATACTAGGCCTACTATCCATCTAGTAACAATTGTCGGCATAACTTTGCAAAAAAATTAATCATCACGAAGAGACAAAAATATGGTTTCCTAAAATGTTTGAAATTAAAATATTGCCAAAGGATAATGAATCATGTGGAAATATACAGGATTAGTATAAAGTCCCGAAACGGTCGCATAACTTTGTTTTTCCAGAATTAATTTTATTGAAATTTATTATTGATATATAGTTGTAAATTACGAATTTATTCATGACATTTATATTTAATACAAATGTATACAAAAAATATTAATAGTGAACCTGGATTTGTGTTCTTCACACCAGATTTTTAATAATATTTTAAATTATTAAAAATACCTTTGTATTATACAAAACTGGTGGGGTTCTACCTACTTATGTATGTTTAAATTATTCTGATACATTACACATGCGGTTAGTCCGTAGTATGAGTGAAGACACAAACAAAATACAGTTTCTAGAGAGATGGCTGTGCCACCTTTGGAAGGGCGTCGTTGGTTCGCATTGATTATGTGGACAGGGCGAGGTACTTCGGCTGTCTAACAACAGGCAGCGCTGAATTTACTTCTACGCTCGGTCTGGATAACTTCTGTGATATGGCGATGTGGTTCTTTTTTGTGAATGTCTCTGAAGATATCCTTTCTCCAGCAGGGGCGTACCGATGAGCCTGTAGAAAGGCGAAATACGTATCTGCGTCTCTGGGGAGGGACACACACCAGATTTTTAATAATATTATATATTATTAAAAATACCTTTGTATTATACAAAACTGGTGGGGTTTTACCTACTCATGAATGTTTCAATTATTCTGATACATTCATATTTATTTTCTATTCCCGGCTTGACCGGAAATGCTTCCTACTATTTTTTTAATGGAACACCGGAAATGCTTTCTACTACATTTTTTTTAATGTAACATGAATATTTATTACCATTTAAAGTTTCTCTTATGAAGAAAGAGCCTATTATTTGATTTCCTAGTATACCAGCCTGCACATTTTGTGGCTGCTGCGTATGGACTTCTTCTATCCAGTGAGGATTTTCCGTTGACCAGTAACGACAGTTGTGCCTGTTGATCGTACCATTAAGACAAAACGTTGCTTCGGAAAAGACTATTTGATTTACAAAATTTGGCTCATCTGTAACTAATGGTGTCATTATTTCGCAAAAATGTAATCTGCGATAATCTTCCAACAATTCATGAACGGTTTGCATTTCGTACGGTTCCAGTTTCGCAGACTAGAGGTTTTTTTGGACAGATTTTTGAAAAATGTTATGAATTTGTCCCAATTCCGTTGTCGACACATGACTATTTTCTTGTATTGAAAGTAAAACATTCAACGAAGCAACGGTTTGTCTCAATGGTACGATCAACAGGCACAACTGTCTTTACTGGTCAACAGAAAATCCTCACTGGATAGAAGAAGTCCATACGCAGCAGCCACAAAATGTGTCGGCTGGTATACTGGGAAATCAAATAATAGGCTCTTCCTTCATAAGAGAAACTTTAAATGGTAATAAATATTCATGTTACATTAAAAAAAATATAGTAGAAAGCATTTCCGTGAATTCGTAAATTTTTAACAATATATTAATAATGAATTACAAAAAAATTACTTCTGAAAAAACAAAAACAAAGTTATGCAACCGTTCCGGGACTTTATACTAACTCTGTATATATTTTAATGAAATTTACAGTATTTTTCTTCTTATTCAAAAACCGACTTCATTTAAAAAATATCTATTGTATTTCTGCTTAAGCTTATTTAGATCATCGTCCTTTCTTTGAACCCATATATTCTGACTAAAATATGTATTGTATTTAATTAGGTGATTAATTAAGAATTTCGCTTATAGTACTTGAAAATGTAGTCTAATAAACTATGAAGAGTTGTGGGAAATAAGAGCGCTTCATTTTTTTTTTCTTTAATGAATAATTAAAAACTATATATCAAGCCCAAAACGTACTAAAAAAAATGAAAACTAGAACAGCGATAAATCTAAGAGTTACTAATTAAAAGATTGAATCGCAAATACAGATAATTTATAATCAAAATCCATAACATGGGATACTTTGCTTAAAATTCAAACGATTTGTCAATAAATATATGAAATAGCAATTGACGCCCCGTAGATGAAGCTTAAAAACATTGAAATCGGAATACTTCAAGGAAATAGAAGATCGAGGATGATTTAAAAATAGTTGCAAGGTTTAGAAAAGAATATTTGGTATATAGATAATCCTCGTTTAAACATACTTAAGCAAACACATCATAATATTGTAATTCCAGTTCGCAAAGGTGAGAAAAATTCCTTATTCATATTTAACATTTAGGACAAAATTTAAAAACAAATAACAATTCTAAAATGTATTTCTGTTGTTTTATTATTGCAATTTTACTTTTAGACAAGAATATTCTGTATATACTATTTTTATTTCAATTGTTAGCATGCCATATCATTGATTTACTTTAATCTATATAACCTGTCTTCAAACACTTTCCACATTAGCGACGTTCATGCTTTTTTAATGGTTGGTAACAGTGCACGTAATCTATTTTGAAGGTAAAGTTGAATTCTACGCTTTATGCTTTCAAAGCCATTTATTAGGAATTTTTCGTTACGTCAGCACAAGAATTCACAATAATTACGAAGTTCTTCTATTGTGATGTCTGGTTTTGAAAATGGAATTCTTTGAATATGGAAAAATAAAATAGTCTAAAATTATCAAATTTGGAGGAAATCTTGGAGGAAAATTAATAACACTGGCCAACAATTAAAATTTTTTGTGATGAATATGATCTGATACTTGTTTTTAGTTAATATTGGTACGTTAATGCCAAATATGAAACCTATTTGCCTCATCACGTCAAGTTTTCTATCTACGGCACTTCTTGTTTGCCGATTTCAAAATTCTTGAAAATCGATAAGTAAATACAGCAAATTCTTAATTAAATAAAGAATTGAAAGACAATCCAAATATATTTATCTCATTAGCACAATGTACACTTGTACCTGATAATATTTAATCACTTAATGAACTAATTATGTAATAAAGTATATTAAAGGAACACTTTCTTGAAATCCATTGAAAGCAGTGGTCAAATATTAAAATTTGCACTTAAAGTCAAAGATATTGTCAGATATTTTAAGTAAACTCATTTTCAGAATACATATATTTTATTTGTTTTAAGGGAAAATTATTATCTTTATTTCATTCAATTAATTAATATCACTTTCTCAATACAATGGATATGTATCATGCAGAATTCGACGATTTACAATCATGAACGCAGATCGGTATGATATATTAAATGTGTTTTAAGACATGAAGCTTGTAAATTAAAAATTTTAAGAGTACAAATTTCATCAACTTTTCTTGGAAACAAAAAAGCCTGCAATTATAAAGACCTAGTGGAATCAATGCTTTAAACATTTCACCGCCTAGGTTGTAACATGAGCATAAAGCTTCATTTCCTTCATAGTCATCATGATAAGTTTCCCGAAATTTTAGGTGCTGTAAGCGATGAACAAGGCGAGAGATTTCATCAAGATTTAAAAATCATTGAAACTTGGTACCAAGGAAGATAAGAAGGGGATCCTCATTTGATAGCCGACTACTGTTGGAGTGATCAAAGGGACTGCCAAACCAAAATACACAGCAGAAAGTGCTACAAACGAAAATTTATTCCCTGATTGTTGTTTTTCCTTTTACAAATACTCTTGTAAATTTTCAATGATTATTGTATAAATACTTGCACTATACTCGTGACTAATTTTGACGTGATACGCAAAAACTAATATGATCTCTCTATGATAAGTGATATCTCACTTAGAAGTCGGCCAAAATCGTGTTGGCCAGTGTAATTCTTGTATCGAAAAATTCTTGCAAAAAAATTATCGTTGCTCGAGATTTGTGCGCTGGTGTGTTATCTTGCTGGAAATATATTTTATATTATGTATCAACTTTAATTTTGGTTATATATATTTTTTGTAATTTGTTTTGTGCATTGCGTATTTACGTGTATATATTTACATTTATTTTTATATTATACCCTGTAAATGGTCTCTGTTGGATTAATAAATGATATTATTATTGCGGTAACCAAACCGGGTCATGTATTGAAAACACATCTCCTTCAAAGTACGACCCCGGTCTTGTTTCGATTGAATACAAACACGACCTCGGTGCGTCCAAACACGACCTCGGTATGTTACAATCTTTCACCACTTTGTTGATCTTGTAACTAAGCCACTAGGCTAAAGGAGGACACGCTCGGACATATGAGGAGATCCTACTAGATCTCGAGATACAGACACACACAGAGCCTAACAGAGACTAGTCCGAGAGAGTGTATCATAGAAACCCTCCTTAAGACTAGTGTCTATTCATTACTATGTTATATTGTTATTGTTGAATCTTTATTGTGTTATTTAATTATATATCGTTATCCAAATGCTGACCGTCTATTATTTATTATATTGGTGAATCTGCGTACCAATGCAGCGATGTGCCCTCCGGGACCAGGTCACATCACATTATTATTATTATTTATGTTATTCAAAAGCCATAGACAATACTGTGTTCTCGTAACAAAATCTACCAGTTTGAGTTCCGAAACTGCTTGAATTTTATATGGAAAAAATTCCTTTCTGAAAATAGTATGACATGTTCCCACTGACAAATGAACTTGTGATAGTATTTCGATTGATTATTTGGGTGAGTTGTCCATTCGATGTCGAATATCCTCTAACATAAACTTGAATATGTTTTTGCAGTTGTGCGTAAGTGGCTGGTAGATTAGGATACTGTTACTGGAAATCCTGTAAGCACTGATTAGTGGAATAAACCCTAATCTCCATTTTCTAATATTCATGATTTAAAAAGAAATTAAAAATTTAGTAAGTTGGTTGCAATTGTCGGCGAAAAAATATATCAAACTGGATAAAGAGTTTATTTAGCAGGAGCTTATCTAACGCTGCACATATTACCTACAAATCAACGTATAGCAAACGCCAATTAAGTTGGCGCGAGGAGGGGGTGCGCAGAAGCAGTTTTTAAAAACGTCCACCCCTACTACTCAAATAATTGTCAGAATACATTTGTCATTGACGTTTGACAGAACATATTTTGTAATGTCTTTGCTAGGGGATCATACACGCTCAGAGGTTAGAATTATCTGACATTTGATGTAAAACCAAATACAAATCTCCCCACTACTTCTAATCCTGCGCGAACTTACCCCTTCTCGCGCCTACTTAATTGGCGTTTGCTATACTTACTTGTTCGAAAGTGTAAATTAGTATGTGTAATATAGGGAGCTAATAGTCCTCGTTTTTGAAACAGTCAAAAACAAGAAAAACCCTAACCAAAAAAATATATTAATAAATTCTATATATGTATTTCGACAACTGAGTTGTCATCCTCAGCAGAATAAGCTGAAAGGTAAAATATTTGAAGATAGGCTCTTCATCAAATCGCCAGTGGGGTAACACTAAATTCGTAACATTAAAACAAACCCTTATATACTACTTAAACATAGCGTGAAATTTAAAGAACCGTGAAGCGTGAACAAAAAATACTATAGTCACAATAAAGCATACGAACTAGATTGAGGAATTGATTCATTGTCAGAATTTATTATTTTACTCTTATTTCCATGTATATACTTTCATAACTATCTAATTCTCTATAAAGATTGACATTTTTAATTAACCCAAGATTATTTGGGAACATAGAGTGGCGTGCGTCCCAAATATGTCAGGCAATGCTATATTTCTCGGCCCTATTAAATCTAAAATGGGCAATATGTTCATTATATCTAGTTGCAATTAAACGTTTAGTTTGCCGGAAATATTTTTGGTTACCAATCGTTACGATTTATTTCATAGATCCCATACTTTTGTCATACTTTAATTTTATCTTTTGTGTTACCAAAAAGTGATTTTAATGAGTTTCATTATTTAAACGCTATTTGAAGAGAATGCTTTTTAAAGATAGCATTCAGATTTCAAGAAGCTGAGTGATACGATGAACAGATAAACTTATCACCTTGATCTTTTTGAGGTAATAAACTCGTGGTCTCATAAATTAGTTTTTTAAGCTAATGTTTCTTAATTAACTTAGTTACTATTTTCAAGTCGAAACCATTGTATACTGCAATGCTTTTGATTAAACTGAGTTACTTTTCATATTTATTCTTGTAAACGGAAAACTTAATAACCGATGAATAATAGAAAATTGAAGGATGCCATCTTTTGTTGGAAACTATGATTTGAATCCGCAGTTATAAACTTGTTAAGATTGGTGGTGTCTTTTCAGAAAATATCTATTTATAAGTTATTATTATTCCTAATTACTAAAACATCTTCGTTTTTTGGCGAAATTAAGATGGTATAATTTAGACACTAGTACAATATCTGAAACTGTCTCCTGAGTACTATGTCTGAATCGATATCAAAAGACTTGTGGGTTTTTCCCTATTGCAAGCACGTTCATATATATAATACTTCCATTGACGTGGTCATTTTATCGAATATAAAATGTAATCAAAGAGCTTCCTTCTAGTACAAGCACGTGCAGGTCGCTTTCACGTAATAATACAATATCAAAAAGACGATAGTTCTAAGGTTTTTGGAATAACAGAGATTCTTACTTTGTAATGGAATCCCATGCGTTCCATGTCGTTAAATTTGTACGTACAATTTATACCGAAACAAAGAGATCGCCTAATATAGTAGAATTTAGTAAATTCGAAACGCCGTATAAATTCAATTCATTTCAAAATTAAATTTACGGTTAATTAACACTATTCGTTCCCTTCATAGTAAAACATATTATTTTTCATCCAACTAATTTACATAATGTGATTTTTGGCAATCTGTTACTGATTTCATTTGAAATTTTCTACTTTAAGGCGAATTTAACTTATTTCTGAAAGAGGATCTTATTAACAATGTCTTGCTCAAAATGGCTTAAAAAATGGAAGAAAAGGAAGAAACTAATAGTTATAGCGACTACTGAAAAAATGGGTATCTACATTCCATGCTCCAAAAAAATGCTTTTTGTTACCGAGAACGGTAACCTTTAGTAAAGTATGTAAGTTCTTTATGATATTTACTCTATTAGAAACTGAGTTATAATATCAAGAGTGACTGTATTTTGACGAACGATAAGGAAAATTTGTTTCAAGACTTGCATTAAACTTGGTAAAAATTTTACCGAAACGTTCCAAAACACGATTTTCAAAGTGGTGACGAAACGCTAAAAGATAACAAGAATAACAAAAGGTGAACTTGGCGAAGGCAACATCCAAAAAGTAAATAACTTCACAGAAAATCATAAATCTCCCTGGATATTTATAACCACCACCAATAAAGCATTAATTACATTAGAATAAGAAACCTCACAAAATTTCTGTGAGCAAAAAGTGAATATGAAGTTATTTGCCTATAAAGTAACTTATTTTATTTTTAGTCAAGGCAATTGAAATAAAGGAAAAATAAAATTCTTCAATAATTTTAATTATATTTCTTCTAAAAAAAAATTATATTCTCATACATATCGTCGTCGCCAGACTTGAAAAATTTCTTTTGTTGCGCAGCTATCCCAAAACTTATTATCTCTTTATCAAAAAATCGTATTGAAATTATCAATTTTTTCACTGTTTTTACAATCTCATTTAACAATACTTACAAATTGCAATTCTGAGAAATACTATATAAAACTCATATTACTGGTGATTACATTAATGAAAATGGATGTTGATAGGACAGATAATTGTTCAAAAAAGTTATACAAGAAGTCAATGATTTAGGTGACAATAAAATCGTGAAATATTATTGACTAAAATTCTTTTTCTAAAAACCCTGTTAAAAATTGACATTCTGACACAGCTAACTTCAATTAAAAATGCGATTTTATCATGTATAGCAAGCGCCAATTAAGTTGGCGCGAGGAGGGGGTGTGCAAAAGCCGTTTTTAAAAGCGTCCACCTCCACTACTCAAGTAAATATCAGAATATATTTGTCATTGACGTTTGACTGAACCTAATGTCTTCGATAGGGGATCATAAAGTGATACACGCTCAAACGCGAGAAGTAGTTTTTAATGTTTACAATTATCAGAATAATTAAAACATACATGAGTGGGTAAAACCCCACCAGTTTTGTATAATACAAAGGTATTTTTAATAATATAAAATATTATTAAAAATCTGGTGTGAAGAACACAAATACAGGTTCACCATTAATATTTTTTGTGAACGTGTCCGAATATATCCCACCCCAAAGACGCAGATACATATTTCGCCTTTCTACAGGCTCATCGGTACGCCCCCGCTGGAGAAAGGATATCTTCAGACACATTCACGAAAAAGAACCACATCGCCATATCACAGAAATTATCCAGACCGAGCGTAGAAGTAAATTCAGCGCTGCCTGTTGTCAGACAGCCGAAGTACCTCGCCCTGTCCACATAACCAATGCGAACGAACGACGCCCTTCTAAAGATGGCGCAGCCGTGTCTCTAGAAACTGCATTTTGTCTGTGTCTTCACTCATACTACGGACTAACCGCATGTGTAATGTATCAGAATAATTGAAACATACATGAGTGTTCTTCACACCAGATTTTTAATAATATTTTATGTTATTAAAAATACCTTTGTATTATACAAAACTGGTGGGGTTTTACCCACTCATGTTACAACACTGTTATTTTCTTAACTCTGGAAAAATATGTTCAAGTAGGTTAATATCTTATAACAATAATAATGATAGTACTTTTTGATGATAATTTAATTACATGTAAATAATAATAATTTTATTGTTTAAAGGCAGTTAGCAAAGATGTGAAGGAAACAAAAAAGATCCGAATATCACCATCACCTATGAATCTTTCTACCACAAAATTAGAAGAAAATATTGCTGCTTGCGTGGCTGGTTTTGTCAAAAAAGAATAAATAAAATGATCAAGCAGTGTGGTGTCTCCATAGAAAACATATACACGAGAAATACAGATGACTGTCATTTAAAATTTACGACAATGAAAGAGTATAGTGCAAAAAAACGATTGAACTATATTAATGCTAATTATTCACCTCGTTAATAAAAATATATAGTCAGACAAAATCTTTATTGCCAGAAATAATATATAAACAAGGTTTTTATAATTGTTTGGTTGAACATTTCAAAAGAAATATTAATTATAAATTTCAATATTGTATTCACATGGCGAACACTATACAATATATCAAAAAATTTGTGGAAGTATTAATTTTTAATTATATCAGACATATAAACATAATTTTATTAGGCAAGGATAAGTGAAATATAAATGAGAAGTAATCAAATATTTCATAATTACAAATAAATTTAATCTTAGAATTTAAAAAAAGAATATATTTTCTAAGAATGTACATATGTAATATTTTTTAAGAAATATATTTCAAAGAAATTGAAAGAACATTTCAAATATTTGTAAATAGGTTAACTTGTAATTTTTTCACTATAGCATTAAATACAAATTAAATTATAGTGATTGTGCAGTTTAAGTTGTATTTCAAGTTAAAGTGGTAAAAGTCTAATACATCATTTAAAAATTTAAATAAATCTCCTATATATGTCTTTGAAATACTTATTCCCCAGCTGCTCAGATGGCTCTAATCTATTCTCGAAATTTAACATTATATGTCCTTTCTATTAAAGTTATCTATGGCACTAGCAATAGAACAAAACCTTTGACCGCATTAGCTGAATAATTGCTAAATCTGAGCAAGAAAGCTGAGGTAAATTATGAGAATATACAAACAATACTCAAAGAAGTAGGAGATGGGTATTTGAAAGAAATCACCAATACAAATCGAATCAAATTATTAAAATTTGAAATAGCTAAGTATTCGTTCCGAAATCCTACTTTTGAATTCCAAGAATAACCATAATGTTGTAAATGTTAATATTTAACAATGTACTATAATACAGAGATCAAATAAAATTTCCATGTATATAAGATTAATGAGTATATATTTGTCTGTACATTTAAATGAGTGCCTATACATAATAAAAGTAAATTATTTTCAATATATGCATTTCGTGCAGCTTGTCCTACTAGTAACACATAATTAATAGCAGCAGCAACTGCAAAGAAGTAAAGCATTAGTTACATTCACTATTACTGCATACAGTGATTTTTTTTACCTAAAATGGACTTACCATTATTAACATCATTTTCTCTGTATTTAATTTCGTGAGCTTGTATTGATATTCCAACATTTATTGCAGTATTATGAAGTACACAACATGTATGAATAATTTTTGCTGCTTGCTGCGCTAGTTGGATGGTATAACAAACCCCTATGCCTAGAAAAACACCTAAATCTGCCCTATAACACACCATTTTTTCTATTTATAACGTTTCTGATTTTGTTTAAGTGTTTATTGAAATTTTCTTCGATTGTACCTTCTTGTACATTAGCAAACGGTGTGAAAAGCCACGGCTCAAGATGATAACCACTATCTCCTGTTTGGAATTGAAAATAAATACATAGTTCAGTATATGTGCATATATGTAACTGTTTACCTATTAAATGTGTTAAGGAATCCCCATGTTCGTATTGCTCTCTTCAGTAATTTCTAATATTACTTGTTTGCCATACAGCAGCATCATGCACTGATCCTGGATTTCATGCGCTACATCCAATTATCTTGTAATTGAAATCTGCAATCTAAAAATGAAATATATTTAGAATTAGCCCTTAATGTGATATTTTACCCTTCACTATATCAATATATGTTTATACACATAATGTTTACTTAAAAGCATTACATTTATAGCTTATCTTCTTTTTCTGTTATATATATATATATATATATATATATATATATATTATATTACTTAATTGCCCCACTAAGTTGGGATGCCTAAATGTTATATTACTGAATTTCACGTTGGGCTGGCAAATGTTATCTGTCAATGAATATTAATATATACGTGAATGTTAATATACAAATGTTAATATATAGATAAATGTAAAGTGAATGTCATAAAAGTTATATAAAATTCAAATCGGGCTCGTTCAATACTTATCTGTTTTTTGTTATTATCGACGGCTAGCTTCTTTTATTTCTTCAGGGTTAAGGTAGGTTCACCTCTCTCCACTTTGACTTTATTTAGGTAGTTTATTTAGTTGGGATCGGAACAATATCTCAAGTGTATTACAAAAAAAACCAAAGTAAAATATTGACAATTAACTTTATTAAGGATAAAATATCTAGCAAAGTTTGAGAATTTATATTGACAATTTCGTGACACACATATAACAATAAGGGAGACACACTCAACGGTTGGTATTCTTATAGTATAACAATATGGTGTAAGACAAGTGCAATTAGGTGTTGTTTTATTAAAATAGTTTATAAAAGTGACTTAGAATCCAGTTTTAAAATTACAAACAATGGATACTAATATTTAAATAAGTTGAATAAAAATTACAGTAGTATAATATCGGTGAAAGCAATGTAAATAGTTAGTTATGGAATAAACAAAGAAAGTTCTAGAAATGTATATGAGCAAGTAAAAATGGCGCGTAAAATATTGTTAAAGTTAGCAAAAACCTGAATCTTCGGATATAACCTCCGTTGCTTCCTGCGCCTGTGTTCTGCTGGTTTTCACAACGGGAAACTGGAGAATATTTCTGCTAAGGTCCCTCGGGATGACTTGAACTTTTTAGAAATCTCCAAGTCCGACGGCGGCTTGATCGGATGACCGGTCTCGAGCGTTCAAAGATGTTGGTCGTTGCACGGTGAAATTTATGGCGGGTAGTTTACGTATTGAAAACTTTAAAATTCGTAATTCTTCAACTATTTGGTCGGCAGATGTTAAACTTGGTCTACAGGTAGATCGTAGGTATGTGTAACGTTTTGTAGACTTAAAAATCTCCAGAACTTAATAATTTCGCCAATTTATTTTAATTACTTCGGAGCACAAAAAAACGTGACCTCTCACTGTAACGACTAATTACCGACGCTTACTTTTTTCACTTGTTTTTAATTGCATAACTTGCCGCAAATCGCTCCATTCTTTACTTGCATTATCTTTTTGAATATTATTCATTTAGACATTTTTACAGAGTAAAACAGTTAAAAAAATTACAATTTGATTTAAAAAATAACTTTAGTTGGATATCATATGTTTATGTATTTACAAACACTCTGTCAACATCGGTTTATTTTCGGGTTATTGCACCGTTAAAATTGTGGGCGGGGCTTAATCGTTCAAATGCATTTGGAAATAAATACGTTACATTTGTTTGAATAAAAACGCGTTAAATATTAATTTGAATTAAAAATGAATGTAAACATTATAATAAAAAAATAGAAAAATAAGTTAATTATTTCAAAGCAAATTTGTCGTCAAAATAACGTATTCATTCTTTGAATCAATCTTTCCCCTTCTTGGTATTAAAGTACATAGTAGATATAAATATTATGGTTACATGTATTCTTTGTTTCTTTCAGAGAAAAAAACCCTTCTTGCAATGCCTCAATTTTCCCCCTTGATTAAAAGATAGAAACTTGTTGAGAGCTTTTAATCAACCGTATCTAGGAGTAAGACAGAAATATATAAGTGCAGTATAGTGCTCTGATGAAAATTTAATGAAATGTGTGTGTTTACGTTAAAAATATTTCAAATTCTATAAGTAGTTATTTATATTATTCTAGCTAATAATTCCCTATTTAGTAATTGTCACTAAATGGTTAAAGTAAATTGTTTTATTTTGTTGTTCGGGTTCTTTTGTTTGAAAACCCTTTTTAATATTAAGTAGTTATTTTCTTCTTCCTTTTTTTTTCTTATTTAATAATAATATGATTAATTTAATTAGCCTAGTCTAAATGTAAACTTGTGATTAGTATAGATAATATAATATAGTAATATAGTACTTATTATTGGTTTACGGACTATAACATGCTTGGTTGGTTTGTTCTGAAAGTTGTTTCGGCTTGCTATGTATATATATAAAAAAATACTTTATTTTTAAGTGTGGTAGTCTTGCAATATAGTTATGTGATATCTACCTTTAATGTAATTTGTTTCGGGTTCAAAAAGTTCGTAGGTGTTGTTACCAATGATTCTCTTAATCGTATAGGGACCTTGGTAGGCTTTCAGTAGCTTTCCCATTATTTTGTGTTTTAAATCTGTTACTCTTAATCTCTTAACTATAACTTGGTCTCCTACATTGTAAGTTTTGTACTTCTTATTTGCCGTATTTCTCTTTTCCTCCCATTTTCGCTTTCTTAGTGATAATCTTTCTCTGACTTCTTGTAAACGATTATGTAAATTTATATGCTCAGAATCAGTCCATGGTCGTTGTGGTGGTTGTCCAGTGAATAAAGTTATTGGGCAGTGATTATGCACTGTGCTAGGTGTATTGTTTATAGTAAATTCTATCTGTGGTAACAGTCTGGCCCATTTTCTGTGATTTTCGTCCAGTAATATACGTAAATATTTTATCGTTTCGCGTATATATCGCTCGGTAGGATTTCCCTGTGGGTAGCGGATTGATGTATAGACGGTGTTGATGTCGTGTGAATGTAAGAACTCCTTGTAGCGATCGTTAGTGAAATAGGTAGCGTTGTCCGATAGTATCGTTTGTGGTTTTCCATAATGTGTGAAGTAGTCCACTAAAGCTTGTAAAACGGTGTTTGTATCGCATTTCTGCGTAGGTATGAGTTTGATGAACTTAGAAAATATATCACATATTACCAAAATGTGGCGATAACCTTTAGTGCTAGGAATAAGGTTTGATAGAAAATCAATTGATATTAACTCTAGTCTATCATATGCAGTTATATTATGGCTTATGTTGGTGTTAGTGAAAGTTTTATCTTTGGTTATTTCGCAGAGTCGACATTGTTTTACCACGCTGTTTATTATTCGTTCGTCATTTATACAGTAGAAAGCTTCTCTGTAGAGCATCCAGCACTTTCTTGCACCTATGTGGGTGTATGTTCGGTGTAAGTATTCTGTTATTTCTCTGGTGTGTTGTTCGTTTGTGACGTATACAGTAGTTCTTCCTATTTGTTTTACTATGAATTGGTCCCTGATTGGTATACCTTTTTATTCACCTACAGTTCTTAAATGTTGTCTTATTTTATCGAAGTCTGGGCTTGATTGTATCTGTAAGATTTTTGTTTTTGAGAAAATGCCTCTCCTTTGTAGATTTATTAAGTTGATGCAAATATTCTGCCTCTTTACGTCCCCCTCCTGTCTCGTGAGTGCATCGGCAGTTACCATTTCTTTGCCAGGTTTATATTTTATTATGAACTCGTACTGTTGTATTAACAAAGTCCAACGATAAATGCGACTGTTATTAAGTTTGCAGCTCATGATGTTGATTAAAGCTTTGTGGTCCGTTTCTAATACGAATGACTTTCCTATCAGATAATATCTGAGTTTCGTTAACGCAAATACGATAGCAAGCATTTCCTTCTCGGAAATCGTGTATCGAGTCTCGCATGTTTTCAAAGTGCGTGATATAAAATAAATAGGGATTTCTTGATCGTCTTTCATTTGTACTAGCTCTGCTGCAATTGTGTTGTGTGAAGCATCTGTTCGCACAACAAACGGTAGAGTAAAATCTGGGTGATGTAAACGGAGATTTTCTACAAAGTTTTCTTTTAAAGTTGTGAAGCATAATTCGCATTCAGCCGTCCAGTTCCATTTCTTCCCCTTTTTGATTAGTTCCAACAAGGGTAACGTTTTCTCGCTATAGTTTGAGACAAATTTCCTATAATAATTTAACACTCCTAAAAAACTTCTTAACGTTTTTAAATTCTTCGGTCTCGCATACTCCTGAATGATATCTAACCGTGTCGGGTCTAATAAAATGTTATTCTGATTAATCACATATCCTAAATAGTTAATCTCATGTCTAAGGAATTGACATTTCGCTAAGTTAAGTTTCATACCATGAGTTTTTAAGGTGTTAAGAATAATGTTAATATGTTGTAGGTGTTGTTCCACAGTTTCGGAAAATATAATAATGTCGTCTAGGTAATGCAAAGCGAATTCATCATATCGGTCTAGTATACGATGCAGAAAACGTATCAGAGCGGCTGGTGATGTCTTTAAACCAAATGGACATACTCTAAACTGATATACTATTCCATTCACTAAGAAACCACAGTATTTTCTGGATTCCGGTTCTAAGTTTATTAACCAAAAAGCATTCTTTAAGTCTAATTTGCTATAAATTTGTTTACTTCCGCATTTCGTTAATAAGATGTCTATGTTTTGCGGCATTTCGAATTCTGGCTTAATTCGTTTGTTCAGAGCTCTCGCGTCTAAGCATATTCTTAACGATAGGTCCTTCTTTTGAACTATTACAATGGGATTAATAAAGTATGTGTTCGATCTCTCGATAATTCCGGATTGTTCTAATCTCTCTAATTCTAAACTAACTTTCTGTTGGTAGTGGTAAGGAATAGGGTAATTCTTACTTATTAATGGGCAGTCATTGTCAATATTAATTGGATGTTCATATCCTTTTGCGAAAACAATATCGTTATTAATTAAAGTGATGTTTTCTTTTAAAATGTTAATTAATTGCGGTACGACGTTTGTATACGGTATTTCCTGTTTATCAATTACATTCGTTATATCATTCTTATCATTTATAATGTCAGTTGTCTGTAAATCCTCCTTAATCTTGACCTCTGCTTCGCCCTCGTAACTATCTTGCGTTCCTAACAAATCTGGCCTATTATTCACTCCTATATATTCATTATTTATAATATTATCATTTCCAACTCTATCAATAAACCTTTCTTCAGCTCTCCTATAGTACGGTACATTATATTCTAATAAATTATTTATTACAACTGCTAAAACTTCTCTCTTATAAGTATTATATTCTTGCACTTCCTCTACGGACAAATGTTTATTAAATGTTAAATTGTTCTTTCCAATTGATAAAATACCTTTTTCAAAATTCAATATCATTTTCAACCTGTTGATATTATCTATACCCAATATACAGTCATATTGTAACTTTTCTATTACATAACAGTGAATTAAATAACCGATTTCGTTTATTCTTATTTCGGTATTGAGTTGCTTTGTGACAGTGCCCATCTTCCTTCCATTTGCAGTAACTATGTCGGTACCCTTGGTTTGAACAACGTGTTGTTCGTATCCCTTTATTTGTTTTGCGAGATCTTCTCTAACTAATGTAATCTCGGCTCCGGTGTCGATTAAACACTTTAATTTTATGTTGCTAAATTGTAAAATAATAATGGGTAGAGAATATACTTCATTTACGGCGTCCCCTGCGTCTTCTATGTTTATGAATTCATCCGGTGATTGGTAAAATTTTATATTTTGTAACTTCCAGAACATGTTATAGCCGTTATCCTTATTTAATTTTGTTGGTTTGACGGTCCGGGTGTTGGGTTCAGATACGGATCGTCTTGTAAAATTGGAGTTTTTTTTTGTAGCCCCTCTATGTCTGTTCTGTCAGGTGATAACGATCTATGTCGCCGGTAAGCATTGTTACCTCGACCTCTTCCTCTGCTTGCGTAGTGATTTATTCCGCGTCTCGATTGGTGAGTTAGTGCACGTTGCGTGTTATAAGCCTCGTTATTGTCGGGTCGGTTATTGTTATAATTGTTGTTTGACGAATTATTATGATAATTGTTCGGATAAGGTCGGTTGTACGTAGGTTGTATATTAGGTCGATTCTGATTATTATAATTATTGTGAGGATGGTTATTGTAGTTGTTATTATTATTGTTATTATTCTGGTTGTATGGTCGAGAGGTTGCTTGTTGATAACGATTGTTTTGAGCATAATTATTTGTATTGTTATTGTTAGAGTAATTGTTGAAACGTGGTATGGGGTTGGGAATGTAGTTCGGTGCTTGTGGGTTCCTAGTGTTGTTCGTCCGATTATTAGGCTGTTGTTGTTGGTTGGTTTCAGCGAAATCGTCCAGTCTTCGGAGTATCTCGATTAGAGAGTCCATGTCAGTGACCTTCTGACAGATAATCGCCTGAGTATCCGTGAAAATAAAGTGGTTCAACAATAGGCGCGCGATCATTGATTCACTCATGTCGCTGATGTGCTTGCACTGGTTGTATACGTTGCATACATCTCCCTCGTCACTTGTCCCAATCTAAATTTCCCTGTTAATAAGCGAACTTTGGCCCTGTTCTGCTGGTTTTCGCCCCAGTAGTTCTTCGTAAATAACACAACAACTCGATCTAAAGAGTGGCAATGTTCCTCTATCCTTTGAAACCATTCTTGTGCGCTATTCCGCAATGTCGCTCGCACTACTTCGATCCGGTGTTTCTCGTCTATAACATCCTCTAAATACCGTAGTATCCCATTTAAATACGCCATGGGGTGTACTCGAGTCATATCTCCGTCAAAATGTTGTAAGTTTTCGATTTTTATTATCGAATTACCTGTATTTATGTTATGTATAGGTGCTGAGTAAGTTCTAAGTTTATTTTCTAATTGGTGTAAGTTGTGCTGCGTTTCATTATAATTTTCGGTTTGTACAGTTTTCATATTATCTAGATTTAAGTTCACCGCCTGTATTTCTTGATCATGTATTTCTTTATTTTCATTAATTTGGGTATTAAGCTCGCGTCTTAATTGTTGGGTCTGTTCCTCATTGATTTGATTATATGTTGTTAATTTTGTATCTAATGTACAATTATTTTCGAGTATTATTTTATTTAAGTCTTTGTGAAGTTCTTTGTTCGCTGTATTAATTTTTGATTCGGTTATTTCGTAAATTTGAGTGGTTGAAGTTTCTAGTTGTTGTGCCCACTGTAAATTTTGTGATTTAACGGTCTCATCTAGTTTTAGGAGATACTTCAACTCATTTTGTTCCATGGCCTTTTGTGTGGCGGTGATTTCTGCAATTTGTACGTCGATATCCCCCTTGAATGTATTAAGTTTCTTTTCTATGTTTGTGTTGTTTAATTCCATTTTTTCTTTTATGTTAATTAGGTTAACTTCTAATCTCGTCGTAAGTTCGTTATTTAAGTTATTTAAATCTTGTTTTAATTATTGGTTGTTGGTGTCTAATTTGGTATTTAAATCTTTATTTGAATTATTTATATCTTGTTTTAATTCTTGGTTGTTGGTGTCTAATTTGGTATTTATATCTTGTTTTAATTCTTGGCTATTAGTATCCAATTTGGTATTTAATTCTTGCATTTGTGCCATTAACATGTTAAACATGTCCATGAATTTACTATCAGGCGAAACACTGGCCTCTCCTGAAACGGACGGTTGCGGTACTGTAGTGTCCCCCTGTTCACTCCGGTCTTCTTCTACTACGTCTTTCGGGGTCTTAGCTCTGTGTCTTGTATCCATTTTAGAGTATATTTAGTTAGTTTGTAAATTATATTAGTATTTGTACAGGTAGTTGTAATTATATTGTAAATATATTAGTTGTAAAAGGTTGTTGTTTATAGTGTTATTAGATTTAATGTACACACGTAAATGCAATGACAAATAACAAAAATATATGTATATAAAAGAAATATGACTCTGCACTTTAATATTTCCCTGTAACAACCTTTGAATATCTTACCGATGGTCTCGAAGACAGCAATCCCTTGAAATACAAAACCGTGCTCTCTCTCTGAAGTTCCACAAAGACAAAATAACAAATACATAAACAAATAGTACAGTATGGTAAATGCGAATACAACGGTTCTCCTTGTTTTTTTTTTTTTTTTTTTTTATTTATTAATTCTTTGTGCCACGAAACTTTGTTACTTGAGAAAGTGTTCCTTCTTAATATATTTGACAATAGAGTGACTTTTTATTGAAGTGTGGAGTAGAAGTTCGCCCCAAAACGTTAGGGTGCCAAAATGTTATATTACTTAATTGCCCCACTAAGTTGGGATGCCTAAATGTTATATTACTGAATTTCACGTTGGGCTGGCAAATGTTATCTGTCAATGAATATTAATATATACGTGAATGTTAATATACAAATGTTAATATATAGATAAATGTAAAGTGAATGTCATAAAAGTTATATAAAATTCAAATCGGGCTTGTTCAATACTCATCTGTTTTTTGTTATTATCGACGGCTAGCTTCTTTTATTTCTTCAGGGTTAAGGTAGGTTCACCTCTCTCCACTTTGACTTTATTTACGTAGTTTATTTAGTTGGGATCGGAACAATATCTCAAGTGTATTACAAAAAAAACCAAAGTAAAATATTGACAATTAACTTTATTAAGGATAAAATATCTAGCAAAGTTTGAGAATTTATATTGACAATTTCGTGACACACATATAACAATAAGGGAGACACACTCAACGGTTGGTATTCTTATAGTATAACAATATGGTGTAAGACAAGTGGAATTAGGTGTTGTTTTATTAAAATAGTTTATAAAAGTGACTTAGAATCCAGTTTTAAAATTACAAACAGTGGATACTAATATTTAAATAAGTTGAATAAAAATTACAGTAGTATAATATCGGTGAAAGCAATGTAAATAGTTAGTTATGGAATAAACAAAGAAAGTTCTAGAAATGTATATGAGCAAGTAAAAATGGCGCGTAAAATATTGTTAAAGTTAGCAAAAACCTGAATCTTCGGATATAACCTCCGTTGCTTCCTGCGCCTGTGTTCTGCTGGTTTTCACAACGGGAAACTGGAGAATATTTCTGCTAAGGTCCCTCGGGATGACTTGAACTTTTTAGAAATCTCCATGTCCGACGGCGGCTTGATCGGATGACCGGTCTCGAGCGTTCAAAGATGTTGGTCGTTGCACGGTGAAATTTATGGCGGGTAGTTTACGTATTGAAAACTTTAAAAATTCGTAATTCTTGAACTATTTGGTCGGCAGATGTTAAACTTGGTCTACAGGTAGATCGTAGGTATGTGTAACGTTTTGTAGACTTAAAAATCTCCAGCACTTAATAATTTCGCCAATTTATTTTAATTACTTCGGAGCACAAAAAAACGTGACCTCTCACTGTAACGACTAATTACCGACGCTTACTTTTTTCACTTGTTTTTAATTGCATAACTTGCCGCAAATCGCTCCATTCTTTACTTGCATTATCTTTTTGAATATTATTTTATTTTTCATATCTGCTGTTGTTGGAAACTGAACAAATGTTCAGCTATCACAGAACAAATTTCATTTAATATTCGACATACTGATATTTGGCTTAGTGCTATCCAAGAATTACAACCTATTGGATTTTGAAAGGATCCTGTGTCTGTAAAATGCAATGTTGTTAAAAGCTACAATTCAAGACAGATATATACAACAAATTTCTAAAATTATAAATACATTAATAATTACCTTCAGATGCAGTGAAATATGGCCACGCAAGTCCATAACTGCTCCCAAAGTATGAATTCAA
Source organism: Melolontha melolontha (assembly GCA_935421215.2). Lineage (NCBI taxonomy): Eukaryota > Metazoa > Arthropoda > Insecta > Coleoptera > Scarabaeidae > Melolontha > Melolontha melolontha. The sequence continues at coordinate 43,115,297 of OW285240.1, read as the reverse complement.
TTGGTAGCAGACCTTTTGTCTAAACGAAATAACTGCTCGAAGTGTATTTAAGATAATTCAAAAGGATTCATTGTACGATTCAACGATTGTACGATTCAGAATTGCATTTTGTACTTTCCCGACTTACGAGGCTTACAGATTTTGTTACGATGCTTATAAACATATTCTTAAAAACCTGTTTATACATTACAATCTCATTATTTAAATCAAATTTTGTGTTTTATGTTTTTTTAATCTGTTTAATTATGGTTTTTCTCGAAGAGGTTAGAATTATCTGACATTGCTGCCTAGAGTATCTTGCAATTATATGTAAAACTAAATACAAATCTTTCCACTACTTCTAATCCTGCACGAACTTACCCCTCCTCGCGGCAACTTAAATAGCGTGCGTGTTAAAAGTAAATTGACATGACAGTTTGTCAAAAATGACAAGAGAAAATTTCGAATATATATCAATGTGATTTTTATTACTAAACGAAAATTACATATTTCTTGGATAATTAATATTAAATGTACAGTTTGTGCAATTCGAGATATTTATTCCCTGTGTTGCAGTACTTAATTTGACGTGATTTAACGGTTGTGTCAAAACGTATTCATAAGCTGTCAGATTTTGTTTAGTGCATTTTCATTCCACTTATTATAAAAATTTTGTAACAAAAATTGTGTTTGTAGAAAAAATAGTGTACGATAGATGTTTTAAAAATGCTATTTTATTTTGCTCGTAAATTAAAACCTTTTACTCGCAAAATAAAATCGCACTTTTAACACTTGTATCGTAAATAACTATTTTATTTTCTACTTATAAAATTCACTATGCTCAAAAATTTTGTGTGCAACACGTTCCGAAAATCCCTTTTTTCACTCATTTGCAAATTCACGAAAAAACTTCGATTAATTAAGCATATAAATGAAAAAAGGAAAACCAAATTGCACTCTGCTACCTATGGCGCGTGCAGGTGCAGCGATGGCGTCTGAAGATGGTTAAAATGAAAACGAAATCGGTAATCGTATCACAAAATTGTCTCGGAGCTTCTATTTGTAGTGTATGCCTTTAGTCAGTGGAGACGGGAGTGAGTGACTAAAATAAAAGATGGTAGGTAGCGCCACTCCGCTTAGCTTACGGAAGTTCAGTCTGTAAACGGAGAAAAGGTTTTGCGCGATCTTAGGCGCGTGTGCATGCAGACTACAAAAATACAAACGCTAATTGCAAAACGAAACGACAGATGCTATACACAATTCCTATAACCTAAAAAAAATGTTCAAACTCCATCTTGCTAAAGATGGAATAAAACAAAATAAACAAAGGTAAAGAGAAGACTCGAAAACAGTTAACACATTAACACATTAATTCTTGTTCATGATAAAAAAAGAACACAATTATGTTCAAAGTTAGTCAAATAAGATATGCACCCTGTATAAGGATCACACTGTATATATGACAAAATGTAAATTCTGAAATGTTTAATATGAATGAAAATAAGCTACGATAATATGAGTATAAAGTTAAATATTAAAAAAAAATTCAAAAGTATAATGAATATGACGCTAATAATTAAAAAAACCAAAATTACAGTTATAAAGAGCAAAAATTAGCCTTTCCTGGGGTACCAAACAAAAGCTTTACAGAGTAATAATAATTATTAAAGTAATAAAATGTAATTTGTATAACGTATATCTGAAATAAATTTTAAGTCAAAAATTTCATATAGTAAGAAATACAACAGCACGATTTGCAGACTAACTTATTTTTTTCTGCAGCCAGATGTTCACAGATACACAAGAAATTCTCCAGATAAACAATTTTAGAATATCTTCAAGAGAAATAATATATATATATATATATATATATATATATATATATATATATGCAGTAAAAACAGATTAGAGAATATTATGTTAAAATTTAATATTTATTACACCAAGGTAAATAAAGTTGAAATAAAATTAACAATGGATTACAATAACTACAAATATGTATATCCAAATGTAATATTAAATTTTTCAAAACGTTTCTATAATTTCAAATTGAGCAGATTACTAATTTGAAACTTGAAAGTTAGAGAACATATGATTTCTTTTCTTCCTTTTAAAGCTTCAAACCGGTATTTAATGAGACAAAATTTATACCAAGAAAATATACGAGTCCACGTATTGTCCTTCGGGATCGGAGATGCCAGTGGATGACGGTAATTGCTGTTGATTCGCCGGTAATTGACTAGTTGTTGGAATAAAATTGTCTGGGGCCTTGATTATGACTTCCGAAGAGATTGCAGATTGTCCGTATTTACATCCGAGAATTAACGTTCAATAGAAACTCAGGCAAAGGAGGTTTATTTTCCTTTTCTATTTTTAATTCGGAAATGGGACGAATCGGCTAATTCCAAATTATTCATGCTCTGCGTTCTTATCGGCAATATATACGACTCTTCAACTAGGCAGACTTACGTACATCGTTTCACCCTCAAGGATGTGAACAAAAGCACTTAGAACAATACAAACTGCTCTTAGTCACATGCCATTAACGATTCTCCCCAAAAATCTAGACGATAATCGGGACGTTAGCGGAGATGAGTCACAGATAAACCGGGCGATAAAACGTTAAATATAAAAATTATGAAATTTTAAGCATAACAACGATATAATACATAGAATGGAATTTCAAGGCGTAACACCATCTAATGGGCTTAGTTCTTGAACAAGTGCCAATTTATAGGGGTGGAATTTAATACGCCTAAGTATTCTATGAACGCTGGTTTTATTTAAATTTAAGGAACGTCCGTGTTGTGCTGTTGAGCGTTGTGGACTCCTCAGTAAAACAAGGAAGGTTCCATCTTTTACAATAATTGGAAAAACATTTCTGAAAATATAGTTACGCTTCATTGAGACCAATTGAGAGTTATGGAGACAATTTTTAGATCTGTTTGCTGGTGAAACCAATATTGCACGTTGTCTGTTTATGAGGCTCATTTTTTATCTAAATGTCTTCGTTAATTAACAAACTTTTAGATATTGTCCAACAACAAACCCACGTAAACTTCACCAACGACCACTTCACGCAGCGAAAGTAACGGTTTGGCGTGTGCTATCAGCCGCAGGAGTTATTGGCCCATATTTTTTTGAAGAGAACAGGCATAACGTAGCAGTAACATCAGGAAAATATTGTCATATGATTGATACTTTTTTCGGTATGAACAACTTGATAGTAATTACTGGTTCCAGCAGGATGAGGCAACGAGCCATACGGCGAGAATCAGTATTAATATTCTGCGTGATATATTTCCCGGTCGTTTAAGTTCTCGCAACGGGGCCAGAATCTGGCCAGCTCGGTCGCTTGACTTACCAGCGCCAGACTTTTTTTCTGTTGGAATATCTAAAAAGTCCTGTGTATAATAATAGACCCCGTAATCTTGAAGATCTTAAACAAAATTTGTAAATAAAATTCACGCGATTCCACTGGCGATGCTAGGCAGAGTAATGGATGATTTCGTGCGACGACAAGAAGAATGTGTAGCACAAAAAGGAGGCCACCTACGCCATTCAATTTTTAAATAAAGAAATTTTTAGAGTTACCTATAGATTAGGATGCCGTAATTTTTTTATGTTTAACCATTAAAAATTTATTCCATATTAAAAACCATCGATGCATTTTGGAAATTCCTGTACGTTCCTTTCCAAATATAAATGATTTACGTCTTGATAAAGCAAAGTTTCGTCATCAATTCAATATTCTAGTATAGAATAATATCAAAACACCTTTTTTTATTATATTACAAATCACTTAAGACGAAATCTTTAGAAATTGTGTATCAGAATATTATTGCAAATTATGTTTTCTTTAAGGGATTTATATACTTTCAACAAGATGTAAATTAATACATCTGAATTTAAAGCATTCGTTTATGATGTACGTCTTACCAGCAGAGTAAGTATATAGATTTCCATGCTATGGAAATATTTAATATGTTTTTAGTCCTAATGTTTATAAGATTTGGAATACTACGTATAAATTACTTTTGCCAATATTACATGTAATACTTAAGCATTATTTATGTCTGGACGTTTATCATGAGCTATTTTAACACTAAAAATACACGAAACGATACTTTTCAAATGATATTAAATTACATTTGAAAATTGAAATTAGTATACATAGAGATTTTTTGGTTAAATATATTAGTTAAAAGTGATCTCTCAAATCTTTGGTATTTTTTGATGTAATTACATTAGTATGTCAATTTTAACGATCCAATGAGGATCGCCGCCGGTACTGATAGGTCTACATCTATTCTCTGCAGCAGAGAATAAATGGGTTGAGATTACTAACAACATTGATCTTCCTATATACGATGATTTGGAGAGCTGACGATTTAAGAAATTCCATTGTCCGTACAATAACATTAAGAACAGAATTTTCTTGATGATCAGTAGACTCGTTTACACATAAACAAACTTTTTTATTTTTTAGTTCTGATTTAATGCCATTTCCAATTTTATTGCACACTGATGCGATGAACCGTGCTCCCAAAGTTATGAATTTTAAGTGTGTTGTGCATGCTTGGAACGTTAAACCGTTATCGCACGAATAATCCATAAATTTTTGAAGAATATATTTTGCATTTATATAATGTTTTTAGTTAGTAAGATGTAAATATGTGAATATGTTACACGAGGGTGCCCACTTATTTTCCACGCAAACGCAAGTATCTCATGCCGAATCTATTTGCGCTTAGTCCCTTCTATCATTTCGGGTTTTTTTGTTAATTCAGGCAGATATAAATAGGGCCCCATTTCTCGTTTTTGTCATTAACTACCTGTCCTCCACAGTAACTGGCATTAGTTAAGCCAGCTATCCGCCATATCCTCCGTTTCTTCGTAACAGGTCACCACTGATAATGTCCGTCGAATTGCGTGCTATTCCGTATCCTCGAGCACGTGGATTCGTAGACCGAGCATGGCGCTCCGTTTAAACCGATGACGCATGGATGTTAATCCTACGCAGCCGCACTATGTTTTCCGAGCGCCAGATTACTATCATGCTTGTCTGGGTAAGGTATCTTACATAACTAAAGCCGATGTCAAAAAGCAATCTTAATAGGACTGAATTACCACCTGAAATAAATCTACATTTACGAAGGTGGATTAATATTCAAGGTCTCCAACTGTATAAAATAAGAATAAGAAAAGACAAAATAAAGAAACCAATGTTAAAATTAGGTAAATTTATAGTACTACCAATATACATAAAAATGTACATCCATCAAAAAAGCGTTCTTGTTTACTGTTGCTCCAATTGCAAACAACAACCCGAACTTCGTATCTGATGCAAAATATTGATGTTTCAATAACTTTTTCAATTTTGGGAACAACGAGAAATCTGAAGGTCAAATCAGGACTGTACGAAGGGTGCAAAATAATCGTGAATTTCAGCCTCGTCACTATCGTCATCGTTTGGTTACTGCAATGCGGTCTGACGTTGTAGTGGTGCAAGAAAAAAATCGTTCTTTGTGGCCTTACTTTACAGAATCGTTGATCCCTTCGGTAAATATTCGATATGAATGACTCCCTTTGCATCCCAGATAAAAGTGATCTTGACTTTCAGCGCTGATGAAACTACTCTAAATTTTCGTACACGTTCAAAATCAAGACGACCAATTTTCATTGTCTCCCGTGGTAATGTTTATGAAAAAATCATTTTCATGAATTATTATCTTTAACTCTTTAAAAATGATACTGTTACTCAATGACGGCACACAGGAGAAGACTTTTCATGCTAAGACGAAATACTCTACATTACCATTTGGAGGCTAAAACTTGTTTCTAGCCACTACTTACACACTGGCTTTGTTGGAGACCTTATGCGAGGGTGGATCTCTTTGCCCCACTCTTGACCTACTCAGAATAAAAAATTGGCAAATATCTTACTTTCATTTTTCAACATAGTCATCGATGTTCTAGCATTTCTAATGCTTTTCGGAAAAAAGACTGTTTACCCCCTGCAAACCACTGATTTACCGAACATATCACATCAATATCTGACGGAAATCGTTTACCACGCAAGCTTAGGAAACACTTAGTAATCGCTACGGGCTAAGTCTGGCGAATATAGTAGAAGCTCAACTAATTCGAAGCCTGCTTGAGCTATTGCCACTGTTACAATGGCGGACGTGTGACTGGTTGCGTTATCCTGATGCAAGAGAACACCTTTTCGCAACTTCTCCCGACGTTTTTCTTTTATCAAGTCACATAATTTGGAAATCAAATTAACATAATAAGCACCTATAATTGTAACCCCTTCTGCAGGAAATCTACTGAAATTACGCTTTAGGCATCCAAAAATACTGATAGCATGACCTTCCCTGCTGAAGGTTGCATCTTGAATTTTTTCGACGGTGGTGAACCTCAATGTGTCCACTCCTTACTCTGTATTTTGATCTCTACATCATAATGATGGATTCAGTGGTACTCACTTTGCAGTGCAATCGCTTGACGTCATTCCATCGCAAAGCACAAGCGATCGTATTTCATACTCTGCCACAGAATTGCTTTCATTTCGGATACGTTCAGGAAAAACGAGTTCGGCAAAACCTGCGTACTATAGAATCTAAAAATATAAAACGAAAGTAGGAATGTTATATTATACTGTTCTCCACTAACATATCTGTCAATTATTTCTATTTGCCAATACTGTAATTTTATTTATCTGAATTCTCTATTTTTATAACGTAAAATAGTTATTAGCTAAGTTCGTAATAAAGTTTATTATTATTTTTAACACTCTCGAGGTACATACTTTTAAACTTATGTATTATGAATATTTATCAGAATATTTGAAACATACATGAGTAGGTAAAACCCCACCAGTTTTGTATAATACAAAGGTATTTTTAATAATATAAAATATTATTAAAAATCTGGTGTGAAGAACACAAATACAGGTTCACTATTAATATTAATAGTGAACCTATTAATAGTGAACCTGTATTTGTGTTCTTCACACCAGATTTTTAATAATATTTTATATTATTAAAAATACCTTTGTATTATGAACATTTTGTTAATATTACTAATTATTATTATTACTAAGGTCGGCTATATTATAGATGTTGCCTGTACATGTGTTAATGTATAACGAAGCTGAACGTCGAAAAATAATACGCAATGCTAACATGGCGCTAAGGATTAGGAAGAATGAATAAGATTCATTTGCATTAGAAGATTGGGAATTTGGTAACCTTTTACGGCTGACTAAAAACTTAATGCAATTGCTAATAAATAATAGTTGGGCCTCCCAAATTTATTCGTAACTAATGATGAATTTTTTTCTAAAAAAAGACATTATTGGAGAACGTAATTCTTCATTTACTCTCATTTTGTATTTCGCTTTTATCGTTTGGTATCCCTTCTATGCCTCACACAGATTAATTTTGAATAGAATACACCGGCGATTTTTAAAATTTCTCTCCTTTAAAATTGATGGAGTATATCCACCTACTCGAATAAGTCAGAAATTTGCTGCAGTGACACACCTTCGCTCTTGGACAAAGAGGATAGTCACTATGCTACTTTCATGTTGAATCTTTTAAATAATACGATCGCTTGCCTGTTCCTTCTGTCAAGAATTTCTCTACACGTGCCGAGGCTTCATTCACGTTTCAACTCTGTCGCTCAGGTGCCTACGGCTAGGACCAATGTGTTGTAGCGTTCCCCTGGTCTACATTATGAGTACTATTGCTAACAAATATGTTGAAGATTTTTTCTTTTTCAATTAGGCTAGTTCATTTTTTATGTTTATGTATGTATGCATATACATAAGCTTTCTTTATTTTGTCACATTATTCTGCTTAATTTGTTTTTAGTTTGATTTTTTACAATTTATCTAACCTTTTAATTACTTCTTTTTTATATTTATTATGTTCATTTACTTTAATATTTAATATTGTAATTATTACATTTATGTCCTGTAAATGGGGATCACCTGTTTGGCATTAAAGATCATTATTATTATTATTATTATTTCCTCCATTCACAAGAACATTCAGTCCTTGGTTGCCAGTGTGTTAACGCATCGGTTCGTGAGAACAAGATGGCCGGCATAACTATCATAATATTATTATTATTATTATTGTTTATTATTTCTTATTTGCAGGTATTTTTCCGTAACCTAACTATGCAGCTCTCCTCCATGTGGCATGCTTCATTCTTAGTAAGCAGATAATAACACCTCCCAGCATGTAGGAGGGGGGGATTCATTTTCACGGCCCATAGGGTCCGGCGCTTTAGTTGTTATGTTGACGAAGTGGGTTGAGATGAAGGTATCTCAACTACATCCTCGCCTGCGTTCTTTGTTTCTACTGAAGCATGCCATGTTTGTGTTTCGTTTCCAATTTGCTGTTTCGGTCTTTGCTGGTTAATCCAGTGTACCTCATTGGGGCTACTTTAGATATTATTAAGTACTGTACGAATAAAGCCCGGCATTTTACACCACTCGACGGGCACAGGTAATTTGCACGCTATTGAATCCGCTTGAGCTATACTTATAAATCCGGCGCCCTAATCCCACACGTAAAATGCACTCTTGCACTCTAATCATTTGCATACTCATTATCCGTAAGCGGAGAGATACAGAGACATACCTTCTTAAAAGTTGTATCTTATCATAGTGCTCCCAAAGGATAACTACATGATCATTTCTATGTATCATAGTATTTCACACATCTATTGTATGTATTTTGTAATAAACTACATTCCTTTTTTTTTCTGTAAAATTTAGTGACTATATTTTTATATATGTATTTTTATGTTTGATTTTTAACTATATGTATAGGAATAAAATATGATAGAAAATTCATTCATGTTTAGAGTGCAATTTACCGGTCAGATTAGTGGGCAATGAAGAAACCGGAGTGCAAAATACCTGTAGGATTACATTGACCTGGGGGTTTGGCGTGCAATTTACGTATACCCCACTCGATAGATACTATAACTTTAGCAAGTTTTAGTCAAATCAACCTCCAGCAATTGGGAGTTTTTCATTTTTAATTAATTAATATTTTGAATATATAATTTAAAGTTTTTAAATTGGAATATCCCAGAATTTTGTTATCCAAATTCAATTTCCATTTTAATTTTCAACTATGCCTATAACGACGTTCAGTAACCCTTTTACTTAGATTATCACTTAATGACAGGTAGCGACACAGGTAATTACAGCTACACGATATAACTAATTACCGTTGTGAATGTTTGTACGACGGTGTTATTTCATTATTCCGCTCGATAAGATAGTAATTTAAGTTTCCAAAAGTAACATCTTTATCCCGAATGTTTTAATTATCGCAAGTTCACTACGGGTACGTGTTTTTAACTTTCTTATTTATATTAAACGGACTCGCAGAGAAATAAAAACAAATTCTCAAAGCCAGGTCCTGTTTCGTAAATAATAGAACATTTCAATAATATCGAAGCATCTCGAAATAGACTTTTCTAAGCGTGACAAAAATTCAATTGCTTTTTGCTTATATTTAAACGTAAAGCTCCGGGATGCTTTACAAAGCTCTTCATTTTATCGCAATGAGATTTTTCGTCTTCGAATTATTTATTTTTCTTTCGCTTCTCACAATAGCGTTAATACCGCTTGATTCGTATATTTTTCTTTTATAAATTCCTCTTTACGCATTTAAAATTAGAATTTCTGTATCGTGTGTATCGCTGTATCGTAAAGCTTAAAAATCGGGTGTGCTTATTCGTTAAGTGCCTTTAACTTGAAGCTATAAAATGGAAGGTCAAAAAATGCTAAAATTTATCATAGTCATAAACGCGAGAATACTTATTCAAAACGGCAGATAATTTATGGTTTAGTGTTTTTCTTTACGACATTGTCATTAATAAAACGTAATTTGACCAATATTTTCGACGCTTAACCTTAAATGGGAAAATATTGGGTAATGTCATCGAAAGATAATTTTGTAGTTTGGAATAAAATGTGGTCATCTGATACCTTTTTAGGTATATTAAACAAATAAACTTGGAACATTTTACAATCAGGTAAATAAAAAAATTTTAGTTAACTAATTTAATAATCCAGAAATGATTTCAATATAGTAAGCATTAACGAAGAGCTCCTCTTTTATTTTTCTTATTAATGAGTTTAAGTTATACCATGATACATGTTCCTTTTACTTCTCTGAATATATTTTGGCATCCACAGGGTTACCCATGACATCTTTACACATATAAATATGACATTAATATACTGTCATTTATAATTTAAAATTCTTTGAAAAAGGCATTAATTGCCGAAACATGTAAGAGATTATTTTAAATATATACTTATTAAAATAAAACCAACCCCTTAAATCGCCAACTATCTGAATCTACTATAATATACAAAGATAAAGAAATAATTAATTGTAAATCAGACTATAAAATATACTGTCATTTATATTTTATATTCCTTGAAAAAGGCATCATTTGCCGAAACATGTAGGATTGTTTTAAATATATACATTTTGAAGTAAAACCAGACCTTAAATCGCCAACAAATTGAATTTACTATATACGAGTATATCAACTGAGATATTTATCAGAAATATAAATGATTAAATCTGTTCTATACACCTAAATAATCGACACCCAAACAAAACAAATGGAAACGTAAATATAGCAACGACAGAAACTTTTTCAGTGATAAATCCCATTGTATGATCTATCACTATACGAATGAATACGTTATTTATGTACTTAACTCACGCAATTTCTGTAGTAGCTTTTTCTTCGCATGAAGTTCACAAATGCGTGTTTGATATATGAAAGCAAACTAGAATACATGATATAAAAATTATCACAGGCTATCAGATAAATAGTTGGTTACCAATAGAGCTTGGAAAATATGTAAAATTCATGTTAAGTGCATAACAGCAAATTGTTAGTATTTTTTTAAATGCATATGCAAAATATTCCTATTTCGGCCGTCCAAACTATATTTCTTTTTCTTGAATCCTATTTTGTGCATAAAATTTGCAGGTAACAGTAAACCAATAAAAGCATTAATGGTCATTAAGAGATAATTATTGAACTCGTCATGGCATCACGAATCAATTTTTTTTAAATTTATAATTATCTTTACATTAAACTTGACTAGGAATTAAGGTACAGTGGTTTGAATTTATATTTATTTATTGTTAAGGCATTAAAGATGTTTACCTAATAATCGCCGAGGGATTAACTATCAATTTATTATTATTTGTTTGCTTCCTCTTTCACCAATATAGGGATGATATAAAATATTGCACTATTACTAAAATAAATTAGTTCTTCGGAAATATTGTGCAGTTAGGTTATTCAAAAGCTTTCGTGAATTTTTGTTTGTGACGGACGTGATAGAATCAAAACGTGGAAAACCAGTCATCCTATATTCTGGATACAAGTTCAACGTAAAAGCAAAAAACCAAAACTTAACGCTTCGATGGATTTGCATAAACAGGAACTGCTCAGGAGTGATTGTTACTGACAAAGTAAAATCAAAAGTTATAAGCGAGAAAAGCCATAACTGTGTTCCAGATATTACAAAAAATGAAGTCGATAAGTGTTTATATAAAGCCAAAAAGAGAGCAGGAGGAGAAGTGAGACCAGTATCGCAAATATATCGACAAGAGATGACGGTTGCTAAGGACAGAGGTTTGGATTTCGTTACAAATATGCCACAGTTTACATCAGTGCAACATGCATTGCATAATGAGCTACTGCAGTCGCTGGCATTAGCTTGCTTCCGAAAAAACGAGAAGATATAGAGGTCCCCGAGTTTATGGAAGAGTGTGTTATAATTGGCGATGGCATGGAAGATAAGATTCTTGTATTTACAATGTACGGAGGCAATTTATTAGCAGGAAGTTCTTGCTTCTTATTTGATGGAACTTTTAGAAGCTGTAGTTTCCTGTTTTGCCAATTACATACAATTCACGTGGATATTGGTAGTGCATAAGAAATAACAAATATCATACATGACGTATATGCCCTGCTACTCGACAAAAAAGTGTCGACGTATAAACCATTCTTCTTCGTATTAAAAAATAAAACCAAAAACTTTTTAGCAAAAAAATGTATTTTTGATTTTGAAGTTGCCACAATTAATGCTTTAGAAGAAGTTTTTCGGCCACAGTTATCAAAGTACGTAACTTTTATTTTAATCAAGCTTTCTGGCGTAAAGTACAAGATTTAGGTCTAACAAACTTTTATAAGGAAAAGGAGGAAGTAAGAAACCACATAAGGAAATATGCTGCATTACCTCATCTGCCAGAAGATAAAGTTTCAGATGGTTGGTCTGACTCTGTATAATGGAAAATTTTCCTACCGATTAAGCACTTGTTAAATTTAATGATTATTTTGTTGATTAATGGATTCATAATTCTCGCCGAATATGGACTTGCGATGGAGAACGTCATCAGACTACAATTTCTGTAGAAGGATGGCAAACAGACTCAACAGACGGATCGGAACAGAACAACCCAATATATTTAAATTAATGAAAGTTCTTTAGGAAGAAATGCACTATTATAATAGTGCTTTCCTGCAAAAGTATGTGCGCATAAGTACCCCTAAAAGGGCAAAAAAATACTGTGAATTAGATAGGCGATTGACAATAGTTCTAAGTGACCTAATTCAAAATAGACAATATCTTAGTTACACATTGGACAAGCTGAAATATATTGTAAAATTATAGATAGATTTACTTTTAATTTAAATTCAGTATTGTATAATATAGAGATTAGATAAACGTTACTCTACATATAGTTAAATACATATAGTTATTTTATATTTTTTTATACATGTACTACTTTCTGATAATATATATGCAATATTGTGCGTGTGTTTTCAAGGGTTATCGTATATTTCTTTTAATTTGAATCTGAACTGCTGAATCAGCAAAACTCGTTAATTTTGTTTTTATTTTTCCTTATTTTTTGTAAAATATAAAATTGATGCACGAAACACGAAACGGGAATTCAAAAGCACATTCACTTCTCATCTATAAATTGAACGCCCGAAAGGGGAAAATTTTGTGAAACGCATGAAAAGCGAACGCCTGAAGCGGTCACAAATCGAATGTTTAATGCAAGTTAAACTGAAAAGGACACTCGTGCACTGTGCACTCGTGCTCCTTTTCAACTTAACTTGCATCCAGTCAAATTTTCCAGAAATTATCGATGATTTTTATTGCACTTGCTATATTACTACTGATAATATATTCTACAATTGGAAAAAAGAAGGATTTGGGAAATTTACAATAAACATGAGTTAATATTTAATTTCACATTATATTATGTCTAGACAGTAACATAAACATAATGTAAATGTAATAAAACTCTATACTTTAATCTTTGTTAATTAATGTTTTTATTATTAAAGGCATTTTTGCTAATAACAGTATTTGCATTCTATTAAAGGTATGTTTTTGAGTTAAGGTTTAGGACTAAAATTAAATTTTTACGGTTATAGCTCTCAGTGATACATTCACATTACGAGAAGCTTTGTAAAAACGAAAACAGCTTTAATTGTAAAAAGTGCGCTCATGAAAGAGTTACGACCTATCATACTGCACCTGGCACATTATCCCAACTCGATCGCAGTAAAAGCATTATACTAGGGTCACACTAATGGCAGATCCGATGAAAAATATATATAACGAACAGGTAAAATTGAAACAAATTCATGCGTCAATAGTATATATACTCCGAAGTAATTATACTACTTATACATAATTAGTCAAAATTCAACTGATTACTAACAAATTATTTTATTTTGTTCGTTGAAATTTACATTTGAGAGTTAACAAAGAAAAGAATATTTTCTTGTAATTCCGTGTCAATAATTATTAATAATAACTAATTGTTTGAGGAGATACATCTTGAAACTTCTTTACAATAATTATTAAGACAACGTTTAAGTTTCAAATAGATATAATGTAATCACTACATAATGCTATGGTTTTTTCCCCAATAAATATTAAAAAAATTTAATTATATATCTATGTACAATTATTTTGAACTTATATGTATATTTCATGTGGAGAAAAAAATTTGTATGTTTGAAGGACGGCTTTATGTGCGTTGCCGAGGTTAGACACAAGTTAACAGTTAGAGGAGAAAGTTCAGTTTATTTAAAATATATAATTATCTATTGCAAATGTAACTTCGGTTTGATTTTGAGTTTAATTAGTTGTTGGTGTTGTAATTTTAATTACCGATATTTCTACGAGTTTTTAGTATCGTAATTTTTGATTTATTACGCTTTCTTGTCTACGTGTCTCATATATTTTTTACGTAAGTAATATATATATTTTTTAAAAAAGATATTTTTTTATAATTGAAAGATTTGAATATTGTATTTTCTATTGTATTAATGTTGTTGTATTGAGATTTAGTCTTAATTAATTGATAGATAACAAAGAGGATTTTTAACATTTCTAAGTTAAAAAAACAGTAACTGAAAATTTAGCACGTTTGGATTTTAAGGGCATTTTTTTCTTGGACATGTGAGTGTGCGCGTGTTTTTAGAGTTTTGTTCGAGCTGTCAAGTTTGTTTATTTATATTTTATACGTAACTTAAAGATATTATAAAACTTTTCTCAAACAAATTTTGAGTGGCGCCTAACTAACTTATTCATTTTCCACGTTTCCGATTGGAACCCTGAGAAGAAAGCAGTCCCATTTTTTAGAAATAAACCGACTGAATATCCTAATTGGATAGATTTGTCGTGAATGGTGGTACAGTAAATTTAAAAACCACAGTTCATAGCAATATGTTTCACCATACTATGGCCTCATCAGGTGATGCTAAATACAAACTCAGTTTACGAAATTGGTGCTTATACGAGCGGGTATTGATATCTAGTTGGCCTAGACAATTTTCCTTTAACAAAACAAAATCTTGTTATAATGGCTTTCGTCAAGAGGTTGATATATTGTTGTGCAGTAAATTTTGAAAGAAAGCATGTCAAATGCAAATGTGAAAATAGATAAATTTGAGTATCGAGGCATCATAAAATACTTATATTTGAAGAAGTTAGGTGGTAAGGAAATTTACGAAGATACGCTTAACAGACGTAGCGATCAATACCCATCATATGCGACTGTCAAAAATTGGATTGCGTCATTGAAACAATGAAGACCGATTTAGGTGCCCAGCTCCGAAAGTATTGATTCAGTTCATGACATGATATTATCAAACCATCGAATTGTATTGAAACATATAGCTGAGGCACTGAGTCTAAAGATTTCATATCAACACGTCCGTCATATAATTCACGCCGATTAAGATATGAAAATAATTTCTGCAAAATCGATTCCTAAATACTTGAACGCCGAAGACAAACGAGCAAGAGTGAAAGCATACGGTAAATCTCTGCCGGTTTTGAAGGAGATCCAGACTTTTTGAACCGTCTTGTGACTATGGTGGGCACCATAAAAAGAAAAATTGACAAGGTTTTGTGCTTACGGAGGCTAAAAAATGAAATTACTGAATTAATTTAAAATGATCATAGACTACGAGTATCAATCAGTCATCGATTACAAGAGAAGAAATGTTTTCTGTGAAACGATGATGGAATTGGATATATTTCAAGCAGTTGGATCATAATCAATTTATCAAAATGAATCCAGAAGAAGATATTTAATTGACTAACTTTAGTTTCACAACACATGTTAAAATAATGGAATGTTTTTTAAATACTGGAGATACCGACCAGGGAACAGGCGAAAAGTCGCTCGAGCGACTGGGGTGCCGGTACACGGATGGATTCCAATAAAATCTGGGCAAAGGCGCAGGTATATGTGGAATGTGCTCTAGAAGGAAGATATCATTAGGTCTGGAACTGGTAAAACATTGTAAACAGATCCTAAACAGACTGGCACTAGACAATATTGTGTTACTGATATGGGTGCCGGGACATGAGGAGATTAAAGGCAATGAACTGGGCAAGGAAGGTTATAAGAGAAACTTCCTAGGACCTGAACCTGTATGTGGAATCGTCAAGGATTACGCTAAAAGGGAAATCTGGTTATGGCTAGAAAGCCAACATAATGTTACATTCATAATTTTCTTTGCTTATTTATATTCTTACCGTCAAGCCCCGGTATATTATTTTTCATTTTGAGAGATCAATTTCATGTAATGCGTACTGTTTCGCCCTCTGGGCTAATATATTGTAACCATATCGCTCCCCCCTTCCACTTTCAGGTTGTCGCCGGCGTGTAGAGGCATTCGTTCGAAGGCCGTTAACGAATCCAGTTGTGAGTTATGTGTGTATCTTCAATTAAGGGGAAGATTAAAATTCACGAAAACTATGTCTTTGAGCTTTTTTTATCGCTTATGCGGATCCTTGCGTAGCAGGTGAAGTATTCTATAGAATTGCTTTACTGTTTTTTTGGAGTTTAGAAGCATAAAGGGAAAACCTTCCTTTTCTGGCAATATTTCATTGCGGCATTTCTTATACGAATATCCAGAATAATTAAAACGACCCTGGCGAAGACCAAATCCAAACACCTAACACCTTAGTCACAACTGCCGGCGGAATCGATTCCACATGTGTCGAATAGACGACGTAAATTTTCGATTTTTAGAGGCCTGTAAGTCCATTGTATCTTCCGTTTTCGGCTGCTTGAATGTAGATACAAACCCATGGGCAATTTCCAGTGATCGAGGCGAAGAGACAGAATAAAACTTTTATTATTTCTAAAATTAATTTACCGTTTTGAAATTTAATTACTCATGATTACCTATCTGTTGATTTTATAATAAATTGCCTAATTTGATTAAAAATTTAATAAACATTTCAAATTTATTTAATTATTCAATAATATTTGGTGGAATTGTGTGACATATTTTTGTAAGATATTTGAAATATAATTACGATTTCGAATTACGATTTCTATTTCAATTTATATTTAGCTTTGATGGTTAACAGTTTCATTTTTAACGTAATATTATTCTTTTTGCTGTTTTGAATTTATTTTAAATTTCTATACATTTTGGTAAATTTATTATTTTAAAGTAAAATTTCTTATTGTAACATATTTTTTTAAACGTACATCTGTTCGCTCTCGGCTTGTGAGACTTGTACGTTCTTAGTGCAGATGCACTTACGATATAAACTTTAAAATTCTAGAAATATATTTGATTTAAAATTTTGAATTACATGTATGAAAATTATTATGTATTTAACTAATTGTTATTACTATGTACGGTTTTCTCTAAGGATCCATAAAAAAAAGCTTTTTTATTTAAACTTGTAATCTAGACTATCTTCAGAATTATTTTTTGCGTTATTAGTTAACTTAATTAATATACAGGGTTAGTATAAAGTCCCGGAACGGTTGCATAACTTTGTTTTTTCAGAAGTAATTTTTTTGAAATTTATTATTAATATATAGTTAAAAATTACCAATTTACTCATGACATTCATATTTCGTTTCTATTCCAACTTTGACAGTAAATGCTTCTTACTATATATTTTTAATGAAACGCTGTATATTGTTGCAATTTCGAAAATAGAATCAAAAACTACATTCACAAATGTAAAAAAAATTTCTTTATCATAAAGAAACTAACAAAAAAGTTTAAAAAAAGTGTTATGTTTGAACGTAAGCATTTTACTCTAATCTGTCAGATTGTTGTGAAAATTTATTAGTGTCAGTTATATTGACTAATTATAAATATTTACAATGGCATTAAATCTAACAGAATCTGAGCGGAATGAAATTTTGATAATGCGTGGATATGGTGATCGTCAACGCAAGTTCGTGTTTTATTCAATTCTGTTTATCTCGATCGCCAAATCAGTAAAAGTACAGTGTGCCGAACAATTCAGAAGTACGAAGCATTTCGCCAAATCAAGGATTTGCATAGAACTGGACGTCCAAGAACAGCAACTGGTGAAGACACCAGTTTGAATGTTTTACTTTCAATACAAGAAAATAGTCATGTGTCGACAAATTTATAAGATTTCTCAAAAATCTGCCCAAAAAATCCTCCAGTCTGCGAAACTGAAACCGTTCATGCATTGTTGGAAGATGATCCAGATCGCAGACTACATTTTTTGCGAAATAGTGACACCATTAATCACAGATCAGCCAAATTTTGTAAATCAAATAATCTTTTCCGACGAAGCAACGTTTTGTCTTAATGGTACAGTCAACAGGCACAACTGTCGTTACTGGTCACCTAAAAATCAATCTTTACTGGATAGAAGAAGTCCATACGCAGCACCCACAAAAAGTGAATGTGTGGGCTGGTATACTGAGAAATCAAATAATGGGCCCTTTTTTCATAAGAGAAACTTTGAATGGTAATAGATATTCAAATTTATTGCCGAACGATATCGTACCAGCAATTACAGCGCCATTTCCAAATCCAAATAGAGACGAATCTATTTGGATCCGACAGGATGATACTCTGCCACATTTTGCGCGTGATGTTTGTGACTATCGGGGCGAGATATTTCCTGCACGCTGGATTGGACGCAGAGGAGCAATCGGATGGCCAGCCGGTCCCCAGGCTTATCATCACTTGATTTCTTCTTGTGGAGTCACTTGGAATGTCAAGTGTATAAAAATAGACCAAAAAGAATTGATCAAGAAGAATTAGAGGGACGCATAACTGAATAAGTCAACAGTATCACACCGTGATTTTTACATAATTCACCAAGACATTTTGTTGATAGATATATCACTGCCAAGTGGTTAACGTACCATAATTTCAACATTTATTGTAGTCTGTAAATCTATTTATTAATTCTTTTTTATTTCAGGTTAACTAAATTTTTTTAGAAATTTTCTATTAGTTTCTTTAGGATAATGAAAAAAAAATTAACATTTCTCAATGTAGTTTTTAATTCTCTTTCTGAAATTGCAACAATATACAGGCTGTTCCATTAAAAAAAAAATAGTAGGAAGCATTTCCGGTCAAACCGGGAATAGAAAATAAATATGAATGATATTTTCTTTTTAAAATTACACATAGGAAAAATGTATGTGTAATAATTAAAAAAAAAACCCGGTATATGCGTTCGTGTGTGTGGGTGTAATTGTTATTCTAACGATTTTATGGTTTTATTTATTTTTTATGGGGATGCTTAGAAAGTGTTTATGTGTGTTGTCAGATTTTCGTTCTTAGAAATTGCTTTCTTTATTTCAAAAATTTCGAAGTAATCCAGTATTTTCCTTTTGTTTTCATTGTACAGTAATTCGTGTAATTCGTAACCTTCTATATCGGGAAAGTGTATATTGTTTATACAACTTTCAGAAAATCCTGTCTTTTTGTGACCTTGAATTTCGCTCCTACATTTAACTGAACAAAATTTTTCGTTGAGAATAGTAGAAATTAGCGTAAGAATACTGTCAGGACAATAAAATAAAACATTGAAACCTGTCAAATGTTTTTAGATTATTATTTATATTAAGTACATTTAACTACGAGTACAATGTTTCACCAAGAACTGACTGCAATATCCATTAACAAGATTTATTTATTTATTACATTGAAAAAGTAAAGTGTTTGAATACAATTGAGAAGCTAGGAATTATTTTGGTAAGGTACCCAGACTTAACAAAAATAAATTACAAAGTGCCAACCGGCTACAATTTTTTAAAAAATATGTAAATGCGTATTTTGAAATAACACGCTTTTCACATTAATCCCCTGAAATTTCCCTTTTTTCACAGATATCTGATTCAGTCAAAAGAGACACATTTTTCGAACTGTTATTTATAAACGAATTCAATTTCATACGCTGAACAATGAATAACGCTCTTTTTTTTTCGTTTATTATTTTAGAGAAACGTTTGATATATATATATATATATATATATATATATATATATATATAAGCTTTGATTTTTATTAAATCAAAGGCATTTTAAAAGTATTTTATTATATGGTTGCTGCGTTCCATTCGAGAATTTAATAACAATGAAATCCGACTTATTATATAAAGAGTCTGTAAACTAATTCTGATTTATCTTCTTCTCCGTTTTCTATATTACTTTCTATTGGTGAGCGAGCTTATTACTGCTCTTGTCGTACACCATACACTAGTACATACACTAGTAGGTGGCCTTGGCTGTCAGGTTTGGAAAAGAGGTAAAAAAACAATGGTTAGAAATATTCTCCGACGAACGACACATTACACATCCCGAAAGGTAGTCTCGGCGAACAAGTACCAAAATCAAGGCAAAAAAGATAGGAAGGGAAGGAATGGTTATCTAAATACTAATTTCGTCTTTTTTTATTTAATACGAATATAAACACATATAGGCGTTAAAATATTTCGGGGAAGGTACTCGTAAATTGGCGACTCAGAAAGGTGGGAAAAATTTTAATTTTATTAAATTTTGAATAAAAACATTAATTCGATTGCGTCGATCAGAACAATTTTAGAGAATGCGATTGACATCATCGAATCTACATTCACAGTTAGGGAAAGCTAAAATTTTAATTTTGTTGAGATGTGCAGAAGTAAGGATATGGCCAAAGCGAAAGCGACCGTATTAAAACAAACAAACGGGACGTAAAGGTAGTTAAATTAGTTATAAGATTATCTCTTAAAACTGGAAAAAGATCTTAGGAGAAAACCTATACAGGTTCTAGCGCAAAATCCTATGTATTTTCTTATGGAGGTAAATTTTGCATTTTTTGTGGGGAATTGTGGTAGGGGAAGGTAAGCTATGGAACGCATGTAACATTATATGGGAGCGATAGTTTGACAGATCTGCGGTTGCTAATTTGCTTGGTAATTTGTGAAAACCGGAAGTTCGTTTTCATCGACCAGGAAATGTTGAATTAAGACCTAAAATATATTATATCTCGAAAGCAGATTGACTATTGTACTATTCCAAATTAATCCGCGAATTTTATTAATTAAATTCGTATAATTAATTAACTCAAATGAAAAACTTATCAGCATCTGATAGAGCTTAACAGCTTCTGAAAAGCTCCGAAACTGGTCTGAATAACAG
Source organism: Melolontha melolontha (assembly GCA_935421215.2). Lineage (NCBI taxonomy): Eukaryota > Metazoa > Arthropoda > Insecta > Coleoptera > Scarabaeidae > Melolontha > Melolontha melolontha. Next base: position 43,094,286 of record OW285240.1, on the reverse strand, counting down.
CATCTAATACAGCTTTAACAGCTTCCGAACAGCTTCAAAACGGATCTAAACACCAAGCCGTTCAGACCCGCTTCGGGGCTGTTCAGACCAGTTTCTAAGTTGTTCAGAAGCTGTTAGACCTGAATCGAATTCTGAAAAGTTTTTCACTTGAGCTATTAATTATGCAAATTTAATCAATCCGCCGATTAATTTGGAATAATACGATAGTCAAACTCTTTCACGAGATATAGAATATTTTAGGTCTTAATTCAACATTCCCTGATCGATGAAACAGAGTTAGAATTCGTTCCGGTTTTAAAAATAATCCTCCCCCATATGAAGTTACATGCTCCTTCCCCCACCACAATTCCTCATAAATAATACAAAATGAACTTCCATAAGAAAATACATGAGATTTTACGCTAGAACCTGTATAGAATATCTACTGATCTTTATAAAATATCTTCGCATCATTGATCGGTTTAAATCTACGTACTTTAGTTAATAAATCAGCTTTTTCGTTAAATGACTGGGGATCCAGCAAAAGCAAATGTTAATTTTATTAGAATACGCGTAAAATAGTTTCTCAGTAATAAGCCATGTTAAGGGTTTTGTGTTTGTTTACTTATTTTGAGAGCTAGGATAGCGGTTTTGCAGTGCTTCTATTTGCAAGTGCTAGCAGGGCACTTGCAAATACAAGTAAAGTTTGCTAATGACTGCTGAAAAATGGAAATCAGAAGTAAGAGAGAAAATTCCTAAAGAAGTGGACTTGGGAGAACTATGAACGGATGCATTAATGATTTTTTATGTAAGAATTAAATTCTTGATTAATAACATGATTAGGCGAAGAAGAAAAGTCAGAAGGTGATAATGACTTTATGCGAGAGAAAACGAGTGTTATAATCCAGTCGGTAATAAATTCTGCTTTATGTGAAACTAAGAATGTATAAAAATTGTACCGGATCGAGAGTGAAGTGGTTAATAAATAATGAAAGGCGACAAAGAAAAAGTTGGGGATTAAATACGGGGTGACTTGACGGGAGAATGGCTTCTAAAAATTGACGACAATTTCACCATGATGAATATATTTTTGACTTGAGCTATATTTTAGAAGTTTATTGTCCAAATTTCGCCAAAATCTGTCAGATAGATCAGTTTTTTCAAATTGCTAAAAATAAACTACTAGTCAAAGAGGCACAGCCGATTTAACTAATATACCGGGTATCCTTGAAATAGAGAGAGGACGTATGAAAATAGAAAGATATATATAGGATATATCTCCAAAATATTTTCCCAAAATTCCCTTTCATAGGTGAGAAAAAAATGAGAAAGATATTTTAAAAAAATTCGTCACGCCACTGTGCAACCGCCTATATCATAAAAACTATTTTTTTATAAATATAAACATTGAAGCATGTGTTTGCTTGTAAATATATTTTATAGACATTCCGTATTAATATTTTATATTTGTTACTTCTCGTAACAAAAAAAATATTCACGCAATACACATGAAATTAAGCAAGCCGTATTTATATAGAATATAAATCCAAAATATTTTGGGCGAATTCTTTCGCAAAGGCGACAAAAAAAATTACAAAGATATTTAGAAGATATTTGTCGGCGAACACTTCGAACATTTCATCTGAGCTTTGCACCTATTTCATCTATTTACAAATAGAATTTATAAATGATTTACAGCTGATATATTCGTACCAGGGTTGCCAACTATTCGAGTGCGTATTATCGTACTGCGCACATTCAAATACCGTACCAGATTGGTAAATTACCGTATGAAGACGATGGTTTAAGGGTTAAAATAGATACCAAAAATGTTATATTAATTTTCAGTAAATTTATTAGAATACAATTAATATATAAAATATATATATAAGTAAATTTATTAGAATACAATTAATATATAAAAACAAAAATAAAAATTGTGAATGTCAAATTATTTTCACAAATACAAAAAAAGGTTTACAATAAATAATTATAATTCCTACTCAATTTCTCCCAGTCAATTTGTTTTTTTCACAAATGCGTCCATAATCAAATTATATAAGTGTTGGGCTCTGCCCTGTGTACAATATCTGTTAACTCATTCGTAAATTTTGTAAATTTTAGATTTTTAACTAGTTCTGATTTATGGCTCTGTGCTATTATATTGGTTATTATATTTCTTGCTATGGTTCTTGTTATAGACAAGTCACTAGCAATTTTCGAATCTAGAAACTCCTTGGTTATTATAGAAGATAGATGATTCATAGTTCGAAATGAAATATTATGTTACAAAACCCCACATAATTTAATTTCAGCCTCTTTAACTTCATTTTTGCTTTTACTCGTAGAAACTTCCGATTTAAACAATGTTTAAAGAATTGATGTTTTAATTTTCGCATTGGCTTTTTGTTTATCCGAACTGGCATGTTTTTTATGCTTGACAATTCCGCCAGAAATTCATTTTTACACCATACACATTGCCGCTTTAAATTATAATTTGGCACAGGACGGGACTATCCTTTAAATTTAGGTAAATTAGGTATCCAATGTTGGCGAAATTTCTATGTAAAAAAAATTTAAATAAATATAAGTACCTTCTTTGTAATTTGCAAAAATTAGCAATTAAATCAAAATAGGTAAACTTTAAGAGAAACAATATTTTACAATTTACTGATATTTAAAAATGTTTGTTTAACAGAATGTATTACTTATTTCTTAATGGGTGCATTACTTTCACTACCACTCGGCATTTCTTTGATACTATTGCACTTTCGCTGTGATTCGCTGCGACTATATGATGAAATTACAGCGGTTGGTCATATTATAACCTCGTGTAAGAAGTTTTCTCGGGAATTTCCTAAATTTCATTTAAGTAATTTTCAAATTAATATTAAAATACAAAAACGGTATCTGCGCAGTGCCCACTGCAGGCTTAATTAATACTACTAACCGATAGAAGGCACCGCAAATTACTGGGTTGAAATAAAACAAGTATGAATTTAGAAATGTTAATATTATTAAATGCTCAAAATAAAAACAAAATTTTCATACATTTTTCTCATTCAAATTACCGTACTTTTGATGTAAGGTAATGTGTTTGGATCGTATATCGTACAATTCAAACTATTACCGTACATGTACGGTAATTACCGTACAGTTTGGCAACCAAGATTCGTACGTAATCGTATTGAGGTTACTGAACCCTAAGTAAACATAGCTGCTTTGTTGTAGAGTTTTTATAACATCAGTAGGCGTCTAAACAAAGTTATCTTTTAGAGTTTTTATAAGCATAAACATTGCAGCGTATGTTAACGTCGAGTTCTCTTTTATAGATATTCTTCTTATTAGGCGGCACATAGTTTTATTTTCAGGGGGTTTTTAATTTGGGCTTCACGTCATAATTGACTCACAATATTTTGGATTTATAATCTATATAATTGCAACTTTCTATTTTTCATACATTGTCTCTTTATTTCAAGGACAGCCTGTATAAAATATATCGCGAATACCTAGGCGTTAGCCCATAGCTCGCCAATTAAACTTTATCTTCATTTCCAGATCTTAGGTACTAATTATCATTAAAGACGTGCTCTTCTTGTTCCAACATCTCTTCCTCCCTGGATTAATTTAATTTTACACTTCTTCCTTTTTCCGTTTTTCAATTTATTTATTTTTTCGTCTTCTCTTGCCTTTTATTTATTATCTTCTCTTTCTTGTATTTTGTTGTTTCTTTTTAAATGTGACAACTATGTTGGGACAAATTTTATATTCTAAATGTAACAAGTACTCGTAGTTTGGGATAAGAAAGATCATTTACAATTAGTCATAATTTGTAAACTATTTTTATAAGGATGATGTTAATTATAAATAATTAAATAAAATATATTTTTCAAAGACAAATCACCAGAATTTATACAAAATTATGTTAAAATATGATACGTAATAAACTTTACGATCAAAATACTATATCTATAAACTTATAGTACAAAAAATTGCATGTGAGTACATCGAATGCTGTAAAAATAAACCTTCATTTTATTGCTACTACTTCCGCCAAAATATATCACCATTAAATAGTCACGAATTACGAGCTCCGGGAATGGCCTCTGCATGCTGTATAAAACTAATTTCTATGAATAACAAATAATTTTTTTCGTTGCTGTTAACTGTCTAATGCAAATGAAAAACCGGTTATATATTTCTTGTTTATATATTCTTAAGATTTGGTATTTATAAATAGAAAACAATAAACTAAAATATACATCAGGGCTGCTGGGAAAACTTTTAGAAACTAGTAGTTTAAGTGGTGTACGCAATTTTCAATTATTATAATTAGAGTTGGCACTGCGAACGGTCGGTTAATAGTGTATGCTTTGAAAAAATGTAACAAGCTCAGCGGATGACCATAAGCGGTACTGAACATTCAGCGTCACTCATAGTCTGCTGAGCTTCTACCATTTTTTCGCCCACGCTCTGTCTTAATAACTTAGTAATGTAGTAGGGGTGCTTTTTATGGTGAAAGTTTCTCTACAGCAGCATGCACTAATGAGTCTACAGTAAGATGAAACACGTGTCTGCATGTCTGGAAAGATACTTTCACACAAATACGAGCTTGTATTATATTCTCTGTTCAAAATATGTTTGTTTAATAAAACAAACTATTTCAGACGAATATGGGAGGCCAGATGAGAAATGTGGCATTTTTAAAAAAATTAAATATTGAATCAAAACACCGGCAGGTGTAATCACTTTGGCCTTCTTTGGTGTCTGTTCTTCAATGAAGATACATTGTTTCGACTATTGTTTCGTTTCTGCCGTCAAGTGATGGATTCCTGTTCCGTCAACAGTTATACAACGCCGCGAACGCACTTGTCGTTGTTATATTCAAAGGTTGTGTTAACATTGTCTCTCGATTTTGTTTTTGTTCATCTGCTAGTAAACACACAGTCATCTTGTCCATAAACTTTTGTTACCCCAAATTTCATGGAAGAGGTTGAACGCACACTTACAACATGAATACATGCTTTTACTCTGTACCTTCAATCGGCGATCTTTCAATTCCATATTACGAACTTTATTAATCATTTCCTCGGTAATCAGTGTAAACCAGGGATGCACAGACTTATAGGGAACAGGGGCCACTCGGGAAAATTATAAGCCAAGGACGGGCCACTACAAAGAATACTTATTAACACAAATATTTTTATTTTTAAATAGTATGAATTACTATAAATGGTAAAAATAAAAAACATTCAAAAATGTTTGTTCTATTTATGTAATCGTAATGTAATCTAATCATTACAATGTAATATTTCATGTTTTATTATTTTGATGCATGACATTGCATTGACCTAACAATTTTGTTTATGTTTGTCTACACATTACACATTACTTGTCGCCACACGTAAAATTGCTTCCAGATTTCATTTGCCAGACGGCTTCGATTCTTTGTTTTGTTAAGTTTCATCACTGAAAACGTTTACTCGCAAATATACGTCGATCCAAATAAGCTTGCGCATTTCAATGCATTTATTCGCAACTCTTTATTTGCGGTTTTGTCAACGCAGCGGTAAAAGTTGAGTAAATTACCTTCATTAAACTTGTTTCGTAAATTATCATCATTCTGCATATCTATCAAATCCAGCTGTATTGATTCCGGTGCATTTTCGGGTGAAATGTTGAAAGGATTGCTGAAAATGTCTAATAGAGGTTTATCTTTTTTGAAGTCTAGAAAACTATCATGAAAAGCTTGTATTCAAATATCAATTTTTTCAACATAAGCGAAATTGACATCAGTTTTATTGAATTTCTCCATATTTTTTTTGTAGTTCGGAAAATTGCTGTAATTGGCTGAATTGATTTCTGTCCTGAAAAGACTCAATTTGCATTGAAAGGACGAAACATGAGAGTATAAATGCGAAATCAATTCATCTTTGCCTTGGAGTCGCGTATTTAAGACATTCAAGTGATTTGTGATGTCTACAAGAAACGCTAAGTCACACAACCAATCAGGGTTGTCGAGTTCGGAGACGTCCTTTTTCTTTTCCGCCAGAAATATTTTCGGTTTCTTCAATCAAGTTAAGAAACCGCTCTAGTGACAACCCACGACTTAGCCACCTTACTTCAGTGTAAAACAGGAGATCACCATATTCGCTTTCAATATCCTCGAGAAATTGTGTGAATTGTCGATGATTGAGACCTCGTGATTTTATAAAGTTTACAGTAGGTACTACAACTTTCATCACATTTTCAAATCCCAATAATTTTGAACAATTATACCTTGATGTATAATGCAATGAAACTGCATTAATTCCTTGGTATCTATGTTTTTAGTTTGTAAATACTCTGCTAACATAGTTATTTTCCCAGATTTACTTCAAACCATTGAAGGTGCTCCATCAGTCGTAATTCCAGATAATTTTGTTAAATCCAAATCCATTATAGAACTTTTTCCAGAAGAGCTTTGAGCATGTCACGCCCCTTGGCTTGACTTATGAAAGAACTCATACCAATCAGTTCTTCACTCGCTTCAAAATTTTGCGTTACACCTCGTAAAATATTAAGAGTTGAGCAGTGGAACTTATATCTGTAGATTCGTCGAGTGCTATAGAAAAAAACTCAAAACTTTTCGATTTCGTAGCTAATTGCTCTTCTATATTAGCTGCTAATGTGGTAAGTCTTCTTTGAACAGTCATCCGATTTAGTTGAATTTTCTCAAACCTCTTTGCATCTTTCGGACACATTTTTTTTGGGGCGATATCTAGACACTGCTTAACAAACTCACCATCTTTAAAAGGCCGACAAGTTTTCGCTATTATTCGAGATATTTCAAAGCTAACTTCAGTAGCTGTTTCAGCATCTTGAATTGGTTTTGTAAACATAGCTTGCTGGCCTATTAGTTCCCTTTGTAAAGTGGAAATTTTTTGCGTTCGATTTTTGCCGATTAATTTGGTAAAAGTATGATGCTGGGTTTCATAATGCCTTTTCACATTATATTCCTTCAGAATAGAAACACTACTCTTAATAATACGCATAATAAACAGACACTTTTGTTATGCGATGAAATAAAAAAAGTATTTTTCGTTCCAAATATCTTGAAACTGTCGATTTTCATCTTTAACCTTACGACTACGTTTTTTACTGGGGCCTGGTTTATCCATATCAAAATTGATATTATATTGTTACGTAGGTAGATGCCAAGTTCTAACGACGAAATATTCATTCTTCACAGATTACAATTCACACAATATAACGTTCGCTTGTTCGTAGTTAAAACTTAACTGCCCCTATAGCGGGGGCTGCGTTGTATTTATACGAGTTACCTAACATCGAGAACATACCACATTGTTCGGGGCTAATACCGACGTGTTTCGCGAATCTTCGAGTAATCTAGTTGGTTCGACAGATTTTTAGTCTCGTAACAATATGCTTGGAACGACGAGGAGCATACCTGTCCTACGTAGTAAACCTAAAGATACATATCTTACTAACGATTACAAAAGTTAGAATAAAATCAAAAGTTAAGAAATATCGAATAATTTTTAAAATTCGTTGGCGGGCCACAATAATATCGACAGTGGGCCGCATGCGGGCCGTGGTATGTGCATCGCTGTTGTAAACGAAGAATTTGGGAACTCAGCATCATCCGTGCTCATATAATCACAATGAAATCTAGGCGCCCATTTTTAAACCACTCCATGCGAATGGGCAAAATCTCATAACACCTTTTTAACCTTTCTTCACATAAAATTTTGTTTTCCATATCCAAAACAAACTACGAAATTATTCTCTTTCGAAGCGTGGGAATCATTATATGCCCACTTGAAATTTTGTGTCTAATTTTCTTACAATTATCATGTGTCAAACACGTATTATATCCTATAGGAGGAAATCCATGTCCTCTGTTCAAATTAATTTTTTGTTGTTTTGTTTTGTTGTAAGTAACCGAAAGCTAGTTCATCATCATGAAGCTGATCGAAGAAAGCCAAGAGGATTTCTTGTCAATATCTTTCCGAATTTAAAGAACCATTAAAGAAATTGGACCGATAATCCTTCTTCCACTTACAGCGCACCAAACACGAAAAGTTTCTGAGGATGTGAGGAGGCTTTTTATCAATTCAAATTATCATGTCTTGTGAGGCAGCGAATCCACTAACATGAAACATCCGGAAAGAATGTTTTGTCTAGGAAATCATTATTAGAATTATTTGAATACCATTCACAAGATACTGCTCGTCGCGGATAATCAATATAGAAAAATTTTTGCAAGTAAATTATACTATGTGGAAGTAATTGTGAATCTTTGTTGTTTAAAAACTCTGTGACAAGAATCAACTTGCCAAATTTTTGGAGCATCAGTAATTATTTGTCTAATTAATCATTATTAATCACTTCCTCTCTCCGGACTTTTGGTTGCCCACTACCTTCTTGTCGTTCTAGACTCACCATCTGAAAAGTATTATAATCAAAAACAAGGTTGGGAAGCCAATCTTAAAATCATTAAATACAATCTTAAGTGGAGTAGGGGAGACTGGGCAGTAACGTTTGGAGCAAATTTTCGAGTTTTCAATTATGAATTTTTTAAAAAAAAAATGAAGAACCATTTATTCAACATTTTTGTAATAAAATTTGCAAATGAAGATTACATAAAATAATATATTTCGTGTGTTATATACATAAACTAAAAAAGTGTGTTTAAGTCCGTTTCGCCCTGTTTACGGGGCGAAATGGTTTGGTTTTCTTTTTATTTCTTCGATGACATCTTACAAATAAGCCGGGCTTCATCGTTCTCACTATCTATACCAGCACACGGATGTTTCATTTTCTGTAGAGTCAATTTATTTTTCTTTTTTCTTCCTCTTCTTTGAATGACGACCTTTTCCTTTCACTTTCTTCTTCTATTCTCGAGCTAGCAGCCTGATCTGTGCTCTATTCTATTTAGCTTCTTTAACTTTGAGGAATTTTTTGACCGCTTCTTGTAGCTCATTCTCGTAGGGTGATGATGTGAGAATAGCGGTTTTACTCTCTTTCTTGTCACTCGTTTTTACCCTGGCGCTCTGGGTATTGCTGTAACATTTTCCAAGCTAAAAGTAGGGAAACTTGAACGAGCGGAGTTATTGATGGATGCATTTAGAGTATCAGGAATAAAAAAACACAGAGGTCTAGGTTCCAGCTCAGTAGTTTGTAATCTGGCACTGCAATTAGTTTGTACGAGTTCAGGAGGTGGGTTTAAGGAGTCAATAGGAGCATCAGTGGCTAAACTTTCTGAAAGATTGACTGAAGGATTTTCGGTGGTAGTGGCTGCTGCCTCAATCGCAATATCAATCGTGGTAGCAGGTAGAAAGTCATCGTCTAAGAAGACGTTGAAATTCGTTGGTCAAATACCAGTTTTCTCAAATCCCTTCAGTGCAGTTCTCATGTTCGCAGCATACACAAAAGCTTTCCCAAACAAAAATTAGATTTGCCACAAAGTGACAAGTTTCCCTGGGTTAGATTTTGCCCACCATCTCACTTCATCTTTCTAATACAAGGTCAAGCGTTTCATAAATGCTACATGCAGGGGCTGAACTTTATGCGAGCGTTGTGGCAGAAAGCACAGTAAAATAACACCGTTGCTCCGAATTAAGTTTTTGGTATGAGCAAGGAGCAGCTGAAAAGGATTTTCTATCTTTGCATCAGAAAAGTCGATGAATTTGTGGAACCAACGTAAGAAAATTTCGCTTGTCATCCATCCAGATTCATGAGCTTCGGCCCAATCTCCTGGTGGCAAACCAGATTCGAATTCTGGTTGTTTCCTTTTCCTAGGATAGATCAACATCGGAGGTATGAATCTTCAGTCCGCTGAACAACAAACTTCAGCTGTTACTATATTTCTACGTTCTGCAGGTGTCAGCACTCCAACTTTACGCTGTGCTTTGTTTGTAATAATTTTTGAGTGCTGTTTCAGTACGACAGCTATACTAGTATCGTCACAGTTATAAATTCTTTCTCCAGTTATTTTTTGTTCGGCGATAACTTTAGTCAATAAGTAAAAATATTGTGATACTGCAACTTTATTGAACTGGTTTCCTGAAAGTTAAGTCTGGATGGCGAGCCAGAAATTCAAGGACCGAATATTCTCCAGTCATTTCCGTTTTGTTGTTAAATGGATACGGGCATCTGTTTCGTTCGGCTAGTTGATACTCTAATCGGCACAGTTATTTCATAGTCATACCAAAATGTCGCTCTTACAGATCCTTAAGATATTTAAAAAGTTTTAACTCTTGCTCCTTATTGAAAACATATTTATGTTTTCCGCAGATTTTGTCAATTGTTGAAAGGGGATTATCCTTTTCTTTTTTTACGTATCGTTTTAAAGTAGTCAAAGGCACGACAAATTGTTTCGATGCTTTTTCGTGGGTTATTTCTTTATTAATTACCGATTGTTCCATGTTTTTCGTGGTCCAAATTTGTCTCTTCGTTTCCTGCACATAATGGCGTACCATCTGCAAACAAGGTAAAACATGCGGTAGAATTCGTCAAATGAAGAATAAAAGTCGATCGGGGCGGAATGGACTATATTAGTAGACCATTCTGTTGACTGTGAAGAAAAAATTTCAACAGACTTACCTTAGTTGGAAACGGTCCGGAAAGAATAGAACAGCGAATTTGCTCACTTTTACAAGGGAAGATGGGAAAGTTTCTAAAACGAGGCACACGACACCACTTTTCCGGGTAAAACCATATTTATTTTTCTACGTAGTCTCTTAGTAACTCACATTTAGTCTAACGTTTTTCCAGATCTTTCATTCCATCAGAAAAATGAGAACTATAGATACCTTCCAAATGTTCATTTACAGCTTCGATGATTTCATTATTAGATGAGAAAATTCTCACCCAACCTTTTCTTGGAAAATTACTTGGAATGGTAATTCGCGCAGTTCTGACATCACAATTGGTGGGATGGAGCATTGTCTTGGTGAAACAAGACTTTTTCTTTGCCATATGACTTTGATATCTTCGTTCAATCTATCTAATAACGACGCATAATACGCGCCTGTTATTGTCCTCCCGTGTTGCAAGTAGTCAATAAAAATAATTCCTCGGAAATCTCAAAAGATGGCATGACAGCATCGTCTTGGCCTTCTTTGGAGTTGGTTCACCGCGTACTGTACACTACTTTGATAGTGTTTTAGTCTCTGGCGTGAAGTGGCGAAGCCACGTTTTATCGACGGTTACAAAACGTCTCAAAAAATCTACCGGATTACGCTTGAACATGTCTAGACATTGCTGAGAAATGTTTACACGAGCTTCCTTTTGATCGTGTGACGCCAAACACGGCACCCACCTTACACTGAGCTTTCTCATGTCTAAATGCTGATGCAAAATGCAATATGCCCGGGCATATGATATGCTTACTGGTTCTACTATCTCTTTCAACTTCGATCGGCAATCGTTCTTCACGATTGCTCTAGCTTTTCTAATGGTTTCTTCATTGGTAGACATTTTCGGTCTCCCAAAACGCGATGCATCTCTATACTTGTTCGACCATGTTTAAATTCACCAATCCAGTTCACAACGGTTGCATACGACGGTGAAGACTCACCATGAACTTCGTCTAATTCCGTTTTTATTTCTTTGGCATTTGTCTTTCAAAAAAAAAGGTTAAGTAACTGCACGGAATTCGATTTTATTCATGATTAAGAAAATGCGCGCACTGTTTAATTTGCTTGACTATAACAGCTTTACTTTATGCACTAATCTCTCTAAAAATTTGACACAAGTAATATAATTGATGGGGCACTCAAAACACATGACTGGTACTCGCGCACAATGCCATCTACTGTTTCGTTCTAGAAATTTTCCGACCTTCCCTCGTATAGGCAGACTACGTAACTGGCGCACGTCAATAGTTGCAACCTTACTAAACCATAACAGACATTGTTTTGGTAAACACTTGTCAGTCTGAGCGCACTCTACCGCTTGTAGACGAAATTAGACCATCGATACCGTTCTGCTCCGGTAGTCCATTCCGCGCCGATCTCCACTACCTACATCGATCTCTTGACCATTTCAAATATACAGATACAAATATTAGAGCATGAATGGTTTGCATACCTTATTAAATAGCATTTAAAGGTGTAATAATGCCCAATACTATTCGGATATCAGATTTTGAAAATTTTTGACAGATAATTTTTGAAATTTAAAATAAAATATAAATCGATAGACTAGAATAGCGATTTTTTTACTAAAACCTATTAGACGCCGAATTTCTCTGAACACATTCCAGTAAGTAGAATATATACATACTAAACACTATAAATTTTGCGAAAGTATATGAAAACGCATTTGTTTATTATTGTTATTTAGAATAATAAATTTTCACTAATTATTACACCACATAATTACTAGTCATGTACCCATCTAAACGTAATCAGCAGTATTACTTTCAAAGCATGTCGTCACAGCTACCTGTATCTTGCTGACGTCCTGAAAATATTCCCTTGAGATGTTAGATTAATTATTAAACCAAAAGTTTGGAAGGCAGAGCCTCAAGAAATTCTATTTCCGACGGAAACTTATTCGCTCTTTCTTTTATAGTGTAATACCTAGACCATTCTGATCCGTTGTATACTCTGATGTAGCGTCTGACCTTTGCTAAAAACTTTATAGCAGCACGATACTCTATTTTGAATGCTCGCGACATTTTTGTATTCATACGGGTGTTATTCACGTACTAATATCACACATCGATTTCTTTAAAAATCTAGTAACAAATTGTGGAAATGAAGCAAATTAGACATAATGATAACAAAAAAGTCCCTAATCAGAAAAAAAATATCTGCAGAATCCCAGTAGGATTATATGGTAATTTACATACACATGTTATGTAAAATTTCGCCAAAAAGCAGAAAATGAATTTGTATTTTCTCTATCATCCACACTTAGTGGGATATTGAATACTATTCATAGTGAAAAGAAATTAATAATAATGGGAGCTGACTTCATTATAAATTTTTTTGGTATCCTCTACTAAGACTCAGCAGATTAGTGATTTGTGTAACAGTTTTAATTTACAATGGACGATCAATGAGCCTACACGAAAATCTAATGGCATATATAACTTTATTATAAATATTCCGGATGATATTTGCACAGCTCGGTATTTGGATAGTAACTTAACTGATCATTGCACTATGTTAGATATAGCTTTGCCGTTAAATGATAGGGCTTCCAAAGGTAGATCTATTAAATATTTCGTGCTCTACGACGGGATCCGCATACGCAACTATAACTCGAAGTCGTAGAAATTGTGAATTTTAAACTTAGCACATTAAAATTATGAAACTTTCTTTAGATTCCAAGAAAATTTTACATTTATAATTTTATTACTTCATAATTTAGACCGTTCCTTTATTGCCACGGGTCATTAGTGAACGCATTCAAGAGACAATATTTAATCTGACCACCAATTCTTAACAAAATTCCTATAGCAGTGTTCCATTACTGTATAATGGAATTAACCGGAACTACAAACTTAGGTTTATAACATCAACTAATACTTAATTAGTAATTATTTTTAGTTTATTATTTATTAGTATGATCAATGTGACCCGATCGTAAACTTTGGGTATTGTTGCCAGTAAGTACAATTTCCACGAATTAATAACACAGATAAATTCCCCGTTATAGCCGTCAAACAATACAATGTTCAACGAATACGCGCATGTTAATTATGTAATAGTTAGGGGTAGTGGTACATTTTTACCTACTTGTACAGTACTTCTACAGTACAGAACAGAACAGTATCAACTCAACAACAGTACAGAGTAGAACAGTTTCAACTCAACAATAGTACCGAACATTATTTTCATAACATTCATATCAAGCAGTATCATATTAACAACAAGAGACATGCAGTCTCATATATCTGAATTTCAATATAATTACCGCCAGCCAAAATAAATATCCTAAATAACTTACAGAAATACAGAAGTTATGCCCTGTGAGCGGTGGGTCAAAATACAAATTTATACATGTTTCATCACGAGCCGAATACATCTTTAAGGACTAAATGCCCCAACATTTGGTCCTTGGAAATGTATTCAGCTTCGAGAGCTGGATATAAATAAAACATTAGGTCCTTCGAAAGCATATACATATACAGATCTCTTGAATGTAGCTTTATTTAATAAATGTGTATTGCCTCATTTTATAATGAGTTTTAATAGGCGGATTTGTGAGCCCCGATTCTGTAAAAGTAGATATTATACCAGATATGCATCCTAGGATTGAATTGATCTTTAAGTAATGAACGACTTAAAAATGTAATATGACAAATTTTTTTCGTCATATAATTTTCTTTAAATATAGTCGTGCAAATTTCTATTAATATTGTGATTAACAAGTTGGTTCACGAATAGGAAATAAAACCAAAAAAAAAGAATTTGATTGCACGAAAAATGATAAGCAGCAAGATTTTATTGTATATATTGTTTCAATAATATTTTATGCAAACACTTGATCCATAAATTAGTAAAAAATTATAGACAAACCGAAACATGTTTTTCATTTGTCTTTAACGATATGAATATAAAACAAAGAGCTTATTTTTATATAATTATTTTTTACTAATTTTAGATTAATTCATATTTATGTTATTGCTGTTCTATAGTTAAACCGAAATTTTTGACTGACGATTTCGCGTAAATAAAACAAAAACGTATTTAAGTTCAAAAAGAGTTTATAAATACTTAAATACTGTACACATATGAAAATGTAATAAACCTATTTTGTTTAACATATAAAAACATTAATTCAGCAAAACTAGTATTATAGTACGTACACGTAGATATACATATATGTATACAGTAAGTAATAAAAATTTAGTATTCACATTATTATGCTGCTCTAAGAAAAAGCTAAGATTATATTCAATATTTTGATATTCTATTTTTGGATATACTATTCAAATCTCGTATTTCACGGAACTGCTTTTTAAATCACCAATCCTTTCCTGTTCCGCGTTAATTTTATTTTACAAGGGTTGTTTGACAGAAATATTTTTTTTTAATCGAAGTAGCCTTTACTTGATGGAAATTCATAATTAATGAAATAAAAATGAAAAAGCAATATTACTAACTTCCCACATAATAGTAAATTGATTTCTTTTAATGTACAAAATCTGTTTCCTTCTATTCCACCTGAAGATTAGTAGAAAAACTTTTATCAAAAAATAATGTAAATTTTATCATTAAACAAGATATTTTGGATTTATTACATGTATGCTTAGACCTAAATTAGTTTTATTTCGATAATTTATGTGTCAAAGAATGGTTTAATAATGGGTAACCCACTAAGCCCCCGTCTATCTGAAATTTTTATGGATAATTTAGAAAAGAAAATTCATGAACACTCACTTTGCAAACATTTTATTTATTGGCATAGATACGTAGACGTGTTGTTGGCTTATTTTACAGGTACAGAGAGACAATGAAACCTTTTGCTATCATATATTAACAATCTCCACCCTAACATTAAGTTCACGATTGAAAAAGAAATAAATAAAACCAAGAGTTTCCTAGATTTAACGATTTTAAATAAAAAACCATAAACCATCACTTACTGATACAGTAATTCTCAATCATACTCCCATAAAATGGCTTTGTTCAATTCTTTAATTCATAGACTTATTAAAGAGCTTAACTATATTAAACAAGTAGCCTATAACAATGGATATAAACCAAATGTTATTTACAATATTCTGAATAAACAAAGTTACAAGAAGACTATTAAATTAATATACCATACAGACAGTCGTACAAAGTTACAAGAAGACTATTAAATTAATATACCATACAGACAGTCGTGATATGAATAATTAATATAAAACTCTTATTTATACTGATAATCTTACGGAAAAAACTTTTAAATTCTTAACGAAAAACAACATAGCTTTCAAAACCAACAACTCTTTAGGTTCAATTATTAAAAACAATAAACAAAAAATAGATAAAAACAGCAAATTGGGAGTTTACAAACTTGAATGTAAGTTCATGCCCTAAATTTTATATATGCCAGACAGGTATATCCTTTTATAAAAGAATCAAAGAACATTAACGTAGTTATATTAATAACAAGAATTACTCACATTATGCAATACATCTGAGAGAAGGAGCCCATAATTTGAATTATAACTTTAAAATTTTACACAGAAAATAAATCGCAAAAATTAAATTCTCTTGAAGTTATGGAAATTTTTAAATATAAAAATACAGATCTTTTACTCAACAATCATATATATTTCGGCAATTCTCCTTTGTTAGGCCTATTTTACAACGGATTCGTTTATTGATTCTGGTTTTCCCGTTTTTATGTTTGTACTCGGTAAACTTTGATCACTTTGTGTAATAAAGTTTACATCTTAAATATAAAGTGCCTATTATTGAACCATCCTTCTGAGTGTGATTTTTTTTTCGTTATAATAATTTATTTAAGTTTAAATTTGTTAACTGATGTTAACGTTTTTTAGGTTAGTTTGCAATACAACTCCATCCGAGGAAGACACTGTTTGTCGAAACAGTGAAGACTTCTTGACCGTACTAATATAAATTCACTAATATTTTGGGTTATCGATCCGTTTACAAATGTTCTTTCTCAATTTTGGTCGTTTATTAATGACCTCATCAGAAGAAAAGCTAAAGTTAAGCGTCGGCATTCTCATTAATAATAATAATATAATAATAATAATAATAATTAATTTACACACATTTGTAAAATAGTTGGAACAATGTTCATGTTTTATTACAGTTTTTTTTAATTTTTATTTTTGTATTAATATAACATCAATGGTGTTTAAAATTAAGCGTTGGAGCTGGTCAGTATATTTCTATATTTATTTAATTTATATTTTATTTTAATGTTCCTTAATAATTTTAAACACTCTAGTCCATTCAGTTTATGAGTACAAGTACTTTTTCTAATTGACTCCTATATCAATGGTATTAAAATACTGAAAACAAAACTTTTATAATCTATAAACGCATTGCTTTAGTTTAGTATAATTTCGCTTTTCAAGAATGGTAAATTGTAATTTAATTGAAAATGTAAGTTCAATTTTCGAATTCACACGTAATCTATTAAATACCAAATAATCACAAATAAATTGTGGCTGTAGTACATATTTATTAATCAATTAATTTACGGTTAAAACATTAAAATACAATCTGAAGATTATTTTCTTTTTATTATTTTCCAAGAATTTCAATTCCTTTTCACGATTGATAATAAATTTAATATGAAATAAATTATTTAATGTTTTCAACAATTCTTCTAATTTCAGGTAGATGAAAAATTTTGCATTAAATTGAATAAATATGAAATGTTCAATAGAAAGTTGCCAAATTCAAGTTATAAACTGATTTCAAATAACATAGTGTATTTCCCATCGCCACGAAAATTTCCACATTTTGAAACTGTTTATGTTTTTATTTTGATAAATTAACTCCTATATAAAAATGTCCATATGCGGGTGACATTTTTGTCACTTTGACAGCGATAAAAACCTACATAGCTTTTTATCACCGATAAAAATGCTTCTTCCTCCGATAAAAATGCTTCTTCCTGTTACATATCTAGTAGCCCTGCATCACTTAATTTATTTTGGCAGCTGACAGGTAATAACTATTAAGTATCGTTGAACGTAAAATACGAGTCGGTTTGGGGAAATTTCAACAAATATCAAAAGATCAATACTGCAAAACACAAGAAATACAAAATCGTCAATATGGAGACAATTTAAAAAGTTTTATTCATGTCGTTAATTTATCTTGCCAAAAAACACTCGAGCTTTTCTTTCAATCGGATAAATTTCTTTTTAACTCAATATTTTTCCAATCAGTAATTTCGCTCGAAAAACTTACATTAGAAAAAATCGCTCGACTATCGTCTCGCGATTTTTTCATGTAAGTTTTTCTCGTCAAATTACTGATTGGCAAAATAATTTCGTTACAAAGAGAAATTTATCCGATAAAAAAAAAGCTCTTGTGTTTTTACTTATGATAAATTAACTCCTATATAAAAATGTCCATTTGATGGTGACATTTTTGTCACTTTGACAGCGATAAAAAGCTACATAGCTTTTTATCACCGAGAAAAATTCTTCTTCCTCAAAATTGGATCTAGTAGCCCTGCATCACTTAATTTATTTTGGCAGCTGACAGTTAATAACTATTAAGTATCGTTGAACGTGAAATGTATGAGTGGTTTGGGGAAAATTTCAACAAATATCAAAAGATCAACACCGCAATCCACAAGAAATACAAGATCGTCAATATGGAGACAATCTAAAGAGTTTTATTCATGTCGTTAATTTATCTTGCCAAAAAAACACACGAGCTTTTCTTTCACGCATAAATTTCATTTTAACTCAAAATTTTTCCAATCAGTAATTTTGCTCGAAAAACTTACATTAGAAAAAATTTTCATGTAAGTTTTTCTCGTCAAATTACTGATTGGCAAAATAATTTCGTCACAAAGAGAAATTTATCCGATATAAAAAAGCTCTTGTGTTTTTACTTATGATAAATTAACTCCTATATAAAAATGTCCATATGCGGGTGACATTTTTGTCACTTTGACAGCGATAAAAACCTACATAGCTTTTTATCACCGATAAAAATGCTTCTTCCTCCGATAAAAATGCTTCTTCCTGTTACATATCTAGTAGCCCTGCATCACTTAATTTATTTTGGCAGCTGACAGGTAATAACTATTAAGTATCGTTGAACGTAAAATACGAGTCGGTTTGGGGAAATTTCAACAAATATCAAAAGATCAATACTGCAAAACACAAGAAATACAAAATCGTCAATATGGAGACAATTTAAAAAGTTTTATTCATGTCGTTAATTTATCTTGCCAAAAAACACTCGAGCTTTTCTTTCAATCGGATAAATTTCTTTTTAACTCAATATTTTTCCAATCAGTAATTTCGCTCGAAAAACTTACATTAGAAAAAATCGCTCGACTATCGTCTCGCGATTTTTTCATGTAAGTTTTTCTCGTCAAATTACTGATTGGCAAAATAATTTCGTTACAAAGAGAAATTTATCCGATAAAAAAAAAGCTCTTGTGTTTTTACTTATGATAAATTAACTCCTATATAAAAATGTCCATTTGCGGGTGACATTTTTGTCACTTTGACAGCGATGAAAAGCTACATAGCTTTTTATCACTGATAAAAATGCTTCTTATTCAAAATTGTATTATTTATCTAGTAGCCCAGAATCACTTAATTTATTTTGGCAGCTCTCTGTTATAATAACTATTAAGTATCGTTGAACGTAAAATGTATTATATGAGTCGGTCTGGGGAAATTTCAACTTAGAGAAAATACCACAAGAAATACAAGATCGTTAATATGGAGACAATTTAAAAAATTTGATTCGTATCGTTAATTTATCTTGCTAAAAAACACTCGAGCTTTTCTTTCACAGATAAATTTCTTTTTAACTCAAAATTTTGCCAATCAGTAATTTTGCTCGAAAAACTTACATTAGAAAAAATCGCTCGACCTTTCGGTTTCGCGATTTTTTCATGTAAGTTTTTCTCGTCAAATTACTGATTGGCAAAATAATTTCGTTACAAAGAGAAATTTATCCGATAAAAAAAAGCTCTTGTGTTTTTACTTATGATAAATTAACTCCTATATAAAAATGTCCATTTGCGGGTGACATTTTTGTCACTTTGACAGCGATAAAAACCTACATAGCTTTTTATCACCGATAAAAATGCTTCTTCCTCCGATAAAAATGCTTCTTCCTCTTACATATCTAGTAGCCCTGCATCACTTAATTTATTTTGGCAGCGGACGTAATAACTATTAAGTATCGTTGAACGTAAAATGTACGAGTCGGTTTGGGGAAATTTCAACAAATATCTAAAGTATCAGAATAATTGAAACATACATGAGTAGGTAAAATACAAAGGTATTTTTAATAATATAAAATATTATTAAAAATCTGGTGTGAAGAACACAAATACAGGTTCACTATTAATATTTGGAAGGGCGTCATTACTTCACATTGGTTATGTGGACGGGGCGAGGTACTTCGGCTGTCTGACAACAGGCAGCGCTGAATTTACTTCTACGCTCGGTCTGGATAATTTCTGTGATGTGGCGATGCGGTTCTTTTTTGTGAATGTGTCTGAAGATATCCTTTCTCCAGCAGGGGCGTACCGATGAGCCTGTAGAAAGGCGAAATACGTATCTACGTCTCTGGGGAGTGATATGTTCGGAAACGTTCACAAAAATATTAATAGTGAACCTGTATTTGTGTTCTTCACACCAGATTTTTAATAATATTTTATATTATTAAAAATACCTTTGTATTATACAAAACTGGTGGGGTTTACCTACTCATGTATGTTTCAATTATTCTGATACATTACACATGCGGTTAGTCCGTAGTATGAGTGAAGACACAAACAAAATGCAGTTTCTAGAGAGATGGCTGTGCCACCTTTGGAAGGGCGTCGTTACTTCACATTGGTTATGTGGACGGGGCGAGGTACTTCGGCTGTCTGACAACAGGCAGCGCTTAATTTACTTCTACGCTCGGTCTGGATAATTTCTGTGATGTGGCGATGTGGTTCTTTTTTGTGAATGTGTCTGAAGATATCCTTTCTCCAGCAGGGGCGTACCGATGAGCCTGTAGAAAGGCGAAATACGTATCTACGTCTCTGGGGAGTGATATGTTCGGACACGTTCACAAAAATATTAATAGTGAACCTGTATTTGTGTACTTCACACCAGATTTTTAATAATATATTATATTATTAAAAATACCTTTGTATTATACAAAACTGGTGGGGTTTACCTACTCATGTATGTTTCAATTATTCTGATACATTACACATGCGGTTAGTCCGTAGTATGAGTGAAGACACAAACAAAATGCAGTTGCTAGAGAGATGGCTGTGCCACCTTTGGAAGGGCGTCGTTACTTCACATTGGTTATGTGGACGAGGCGAGGTACTTCGGCTGTCTGACAGCAGGCAGCGCTGAATTTACTTCTATGCTCGGTCTGGATAATTTCTGTGATGTGGCGATGTGGTTCTTTTTTGTGAATGTGTCTGAAGATATCCTTTCTCCAGCAGGGGCGTACCGATGAGCCTGTAGAAAGGCGAAATACGTATCTACGTCTCTGGGGAGTGATATGTTCGGACACGTTCACAAAAATATTAATAGTGAACCTGTATTTGTGTTCTTCACACCTGATTTTTAATAATATTTTATATTATTAAAAATACCTTTGTATTATACAAAACTGGTGGGGTTTACCTACTCATGTATGTTTCAATTATTCTGATACATTACACATGCGGTTAGTCCGTAGTATGAGTGAAGACACAAACAAAATGCAGTTTCTAGAGAGATGGCTGTACCACCTTTGGAAGGGCGTCGTTACTTCACATTGGTTATGTGGACGGGGCGAGGTACTTCAGCTGTCTGACAACAGGCAGCGCTTAATTTACTTCTACGATCGGTCTGGATAATTTCTGTGATGTGGCGATGTGGTTCTTTTTTGTGAATGTGTCTGAAGATATCCTTTCTCCAGCAGGGGCGTACCGATGAGCCTGTAGAAAGGCGAAATACGTATCTACCTCTCTGGGGAGTGATATGTTCGGACACGTTCACAAAAATATTAATAGTGAACCTGTATTTGTGTTCTTCACACCAGATTTTTAATAATATTTTATATTATTAAAAATACCTCTGAAATATCTAAAGATCAATCCCGCAATACACAAGAAATACAAAATCGTCAATATGGAGACAATTTAAAAAGTTTTATTCATGTCGTTAATTTATCTTGCCAAAAAACACTCGAGCTTTTCTTTCAATCGGATAAATTTCTCTTTAACTCAATATTTTTCCAATCAGTAATTTCGCTCGAAAAACTTATATTAGAAAAAATCGCTCGACCTTTCGGTCTCGAGATTTTTTCATGTAAGTTTTTCTCCTCAAATTACTGATTGGCAAAATAATTTCGTTACAAAGAGAAATTTATCCGATAAAAAAAAGCTCTTGTGTTTTTACTTATGATAAAATCCAAGGTACTTGCTTTTCTATAAAATCTATTTCAACATTACTTAGGTTTGCTTTTGTAATAGGCTGTTTCCATTTTCCTTTTTCAATGTGTATTGTTCTGCATTTTCTTATGCCAAACTCGATCTTAACATCGAAGATTATTTCTTCGGTGATTTTCATTAACCCTTTTATTTATATCATTGTGAATGTGTAAAGTTTAATATCATTAATGTACATTAAATGATTTATTTTCTGTAATGTTGTTTCATTTGATTTGATATTTTGAGAAGATATTGAGTGTCGTCTAGAGTGTTATAACGAACTTACTGTTAATGAGAATCAACAAGTATTAAATCTAATTTTGCATACAAGTGTAGCCTAATGTGTTAAGTTGATTTCTACATTTTGATAAACTAAGTTTGTACCAGTATGCAGAAACGCTACATGTCGCGACGTCACCTTCCTGATTGTTAGGATAATGAAAAATTCGTGAAAAATCAAACCTATCCCGGAATGGCTTACCTAGCTGATGTATTTAGACATTTAAATGACGTAAGTGTGAATTTACAAGGACGTGATAAAAACATTTTATTAATAATAATAATAAAAAAGCAAATTCTCAGCTAAAAGAAAAAAGTAGAGAGAAAAAAAACCGCAATGTTAAGTTTGGCTTTGAGTGTAAAACACCACAACCATTCCTCCACTTAACCTTGTAATACAATTAAAATTATAACATAGTATCATGCCTAATTTAACTTAAATCTAAAATTCTGCAATGGCGGAAAAATAAAACAAAAATGAATACACAGAAATCACTGTAAGCTAGCGCATCACACGTTCAGAGAATGATAATCCCTAGTTGCTGATGGTCAAATAAATATCGGCGCAAGTGCTTTTTAAATGTAGAACATGGCACCTCCTTCAGTTTCCGAGACAAAGCTTTACGAGCACTCGAATAGTGATGTTCTATGCAATGGTGGCGTAATCAATCCCTGCGACCTTATGTTGATGTGATGCACGTCTGTTCGGAAGGTTATAATAATTGCGTGGTACAGGCAGGCAGCCCGTAGTACAGCTCGATTTCTCATATTCAACCAGTTACAACAAGACAAAGTGTGTGATATACTCGTGTATTCATATTTCTTAATGCCGTACGCAAACAGCAAACACGTGCTCTTTGCTCTTTGAATCCTTTTTTGATCATTAACATCTATGCATGTACCATACACAGAAGAGCAATACCTAAAAGGAGATAATACTAAGGCGTTGCACAAAGACAATCTAGTAGTCGTGGACAGATAAGACCTATGCTGGTAGAGAAGTCCCAAATTTCCATACGCCTTTGATACTTGCTTTCTATACCTGAGCGTGTTGTCTATAAATATCCCAAGGTTTTTGGTTTCAGTCACTACAGGAAAGATCTCACCAGCCATTGACAAACGAAAATTACGCGTCAACTCACCGCAAGTCGGCACATTACCAAGAAACACAACACCGGATTTCGAGGAATTAATACGCAACGAATGAAGTGAAGATATATCGGAGACCACATCCAAATCACACCATTCAGAGCCTCTCTAAAGGAATGCTTTGGAAATGAATAGTACACTTGCGTGTCATCTGCATACATATTGCTATGAATTGTGGTTTTTATATTTACTGCACCACCATCCACAACTAATCTACCCAACTAGGATACTCGGTCGGTTTATTTCCAAAAAATGGGATTTCTTTCTTCTCAGGGTTCCAATCGGAAAAACGTGGAAATAAAAAAGTTATTTAGGCGCCAATCAAAGTTTCTTGATAAATGTTATAATTATATTTCTTTAAGTTACTTATTAAAAATGCACGGTAAAAGGTAAAACAAATAATGAGCACAATATAAAATTTAAATGAATATTTAATGCAAAAAAAATCAAAAAAAGAAAAAAAAATGATCTTTATAAAGTATAAAGACTGTGTAATCAAAAATGTACAACCAGAGGTAAAAGAATTCACTGAATAATGACCGCTAAGTGAATTTAAACTTCCTCTAATGACTTCCGATCAACTTAATTAAATAACAAAGTTTATTTTTAATTTCTCCCCAGAGAACAACATAAAATAAACAAACTTGAAAACACGATCAAAAATCTAACGCATGTGCAAACAGCAAACACATGAAAAAATATAACCTTGACTTCCCTACGTATAAAATTTTACAGTTATATTTTTTTACGTAGAAATTTTAAAAATATTCTTTGTCATTTATCTCAACTAATTAAGACTAAATCTCTAAATAACAATATTAATACAATTGAAATACAATATTCAAATCATTTGAAATGATAAGACGTCTTATATTTGTACTTACATAAAAAAATTATATATGAGACACTTTGACAAGAAAACGTTGTTTAATCAAATACAATCAAAATTAGAACACAATCTCGTAGAATATACGGGAATTGATAATCAACCACCAACAACTAATGAACACAATCAATTCAAACCGATATTACTTAAATATATAATTATATATTTTTCAAATAAAAAGAACGTTCTTGTCTAAAGGTTTAACTTTGTCCGTCTGTCCACATCACCCGCAATGGCTTCAACATAAAGCCGTCCTTCAATAATACAAGTTTTTGCTTACACATAAATATACAATCAAGTTAAAAAATAATGGTACATACATTTCTAATAAATTTTAATTATAATTTAGGGAAAAATCCATAGCATTTCCCCAAAACTTTATAATGGATGAGCCTGGACATGTCAAAATCTTATACATCATATAGTTTTCCGCTCTCGCAGAAAATTATCAGTTTCTCGCACTGTCACTACCGTTCCCCGCACTCAGGCGATGCACAGTTTCATTCTGGACCATCCTCCTCGATGTCCACCTGTGAAGCGAACAGTTGCAGAGCACCAATGTGATATTATTTAAATCTTCTTATAACGAAATTGCTAACTTCAGATCTGTTTCTGCTACTTATGTCATTTTGTGTTTTGACATATTAATAGGCCTTGTCCCATGCATCACAGTCGAAGAACACTTCAAAGTAAACAGTAGTCGGCGAATAGTTGATCTCATCTTCAGCCTCCTGGACATTTGTCACTCACATGGATTGCGTATAGAAGAGAAAAAAAATAATTTGTAATAATGCTTGTCAAGCATAAACATCAATAACCATAATATAACTTTATTCGCTAATATTTTCCCATTTATTAAATCTTCACACACAATAAAATTTTATATAATTATCTTAATTTCATAAAACCTCTCTTAAAACATTAAAACTTTCATCCTGTTGGACCTGAAGGATCACCTCATACTCAAAAGCCCCCTCAGCATATTCTCTATTATATTCATTTAGTTCAACATAATTAAAATTACTTTTATTGTTATACATTCTCGATAACGCATCGGCAGTAACATTTAGTACTGCCTTTATATGCCTAATTTCAAAATTATAGTCTGACAATAACAAAGACCAACGATACACTCTATTATTTTTAAACCTCGTACTCAAAAGTGATATCAACGCAGGATGATCTGTTTCTACTATGAAGTTCTTGCCCAATAATTTAAATCTAAACTTTTGAACCGCGTGTACTACAGCTAATATTTCCTTCTCACTAGTAGTATACTTAATTTCGTAGCTTTTTAAAATTCGAGATATAAAACATATCGGTTCTTCTATACCTTCATTATTAATTTTGATTAACACTTCACTAATTGTGACATCAATTGCGTCTACTCTTAATATAAATTGCTTATTAAAATCAGGCAAAATCAAAACTAACTGGTTATAAAATTCTTGCTTTACATTCTCAAAAGCTTTCATACTTTCATCATTCCAAAAAAATTTAACATTCTTTTTAAGCATTTCATACAATGGTGCACTTGTTTGTGCCAGGTATGGTATAAAACGTTTATAATAATTAATTATGCCCAAGAACCATCTTACCATTCTTACATTTTTAGGACGTGGATACTCTTTAATTAGCTCCAGCCTACTTTGATCCACACTGACATATCTAGGACTTATATTATACCCAAGAAACTTTATTTCATTATTAAAAAATTCACACTTCTTAATATTTACTTTTAATCCCTCTCTTACCAATACTTCCATTATATTTCTTACATGTTCCATGTGTTCCTGATAATTCTTACTATAAATTAAAATATCATCTATATAATGTACAACATGATCTTCATAAGGTTCCAGTATTTGTTGCACAGCCCTTATTAACGCCGCTGCAGAACTGCTTAATCCATATTGTACAGTCCTAAATTGATATACTTTTCCGTTAACCATAAAGCCACAATATTTCCTGGATTCCTTTTCTAATGGTACTAACCAAAAAGCACTCCTCAAATCCAATTTACTATAAACTTTTGCATTGCCACATTTCGACAATAATGCTTGTATTGTTATCGGAGTTTCAAATTGAGCTTTCGTTCGCTCATTAAGTCTGCGCGCATCCAAACATAATCTAATATCTCCAGACTTCTTCTTCACCACAACTAACGGATTTACATACCTCGTTTTGCCTTGTTCTATTATTCCATGTTGTAGCATCTTCTTCACTTCCTCTTCTACCTGTTTTTGAATATTCTTGGGAATTGGATAGTTTTTAATTTTGAAAGGTTTTGTCTCATCTACTTCTAACGAATGTCGATAATTTCTGGCGATAGTGGGAAACTTGTTTACTAATTCTATATTATTCTTTATTATTAATTTAACTTCTTCTTCGTATTTTTCATTACAATCTATTTTCAACGAATCAATATCTTTGGGAAATTCCACTTCTCCCTCATTTTCCTTCTCCATTTCTTCTAACACCATTAACTCCTTTTCTTCCAATACTCCAACTTCTTCATCTTCCATATTATTTATTTTATCCATACAGTTTATTTTCTGCATATTATTAATTATTTTCTCTTCCTCTCCAGCCTCCTGTATCCATTGCACATTTTTATTATTAATTGTTATTTTCTTTTTATTAATATCTATTATTGTATTAATTTTATCTAACAAATCTATTCAAAGTATTCCATCTCTTCCTAAACCTTTTACTAAATCCTTTTCGTAGCTGATACAATTGTAATACAAAAACAACAATAATGACAGACAAAATTCATGCTTTCATTAAGAAGCTTTATATCTGCATTATTCGCCTTCAAAGCAAAAATTTAGATATGTTCCCACACACTTCGGATTATATTGAGAAATATTTTAATGAACGAGACACTATTATTCACCACAGTTTGGTTTGCATGAAGATGCATTTGCGTGAGCGAAAAACTCAGTTGACCGAGTATTTCTTCGAAGATAAGAATGATTTCTCGAAGAGATGGGTACTGAATGCGTTTAGTGAAAACGTTGTTGCCACTGCTAAGTTACCAGTTCAGTATGAGATTCACGACCAGCTCATCGAATAGTCTGCCGATAAAACACTACAACTGCAATTTACAACTGCAAATTTAAATACGTTTTGTTAAAATGAATATGGAAATTTAGTCACAGAAGCATTGAAAATATTAATCTCTTTCGCCACGTCTTATCTATATGAATAGAGTTTTTCGTCTATGCTTGCAGTAAAAATTAAATACAGGAATCGTCTTTTATCACTCGAAAATAATTTGATTTTGTGTGTTTCTAACGTAGATCCGCGTATGGAGAAAGTTTTCAATGAAAAACAACTGCAACCATCACATTAATTTCTTTTCTTTACATTTGCACATATTGTAAGCAAAATGTTTAAAAAAAAATGATTTTTTTCTCATAAAATGATTTTTCCTTATTTCGCGACCACATTTAATATCAGCGCGGCTCCCAGGTTAAGAAACAGTGCCCTAGGTTGTTTAGCAACTATGATCAAATCAATTTCGTACCATCATTTTCAAATAGTCGTAAGCAAAATAGTAGTGAGTCTTAAAAGAGTTGCTTATTAAAGAAAGAAGTGAGAATCATTCAAAAGTGTGTTGAAATAGTTACAAATTCTCACTAACAAGAAATTGACGACATACATAGAACTTTACATAGTACTTTTCTTTCTTACATGCCGTACATCTTATTATTCGTACATGTTTCCTGTTTATACTTTGTGAACTTATTCTACGTATGAATCTCCTGGAAACTAATATTACCATATCTACGTATATTAGTTTATGAAACTTAATAATTATAATTCAGCTTTGCGCATTCATGTCTAAAGGTATACGTTAATCAATGCTGAAATTATTCCGTTTAATGTATAGAAATATTGCTAACATAAACACAAACAGAAATTGTTAATTTAGTCAATAAAATTACTGCTTTAATGTAACACCAAGATATAAATGAAAATGTTTTACTTCTTGAGAATATGCAAAAGTTATTCTGAAACAAAAACCTTTTGTAATTAAAAACGATATTTATGAATTTGCAGTTGAGCTATTCATATTTATCAAAGCTTCAATAAGTAGATCACTTTGTCGATTATTTAAAACAATTATTATTAACAATTTTAAGAAATGATTTTAGAAAACATTTCTAAATAAAATAATCGAATTTTAAAACCGTACGAGGTAAACGGTATATATTCTCGACCTGACAAACTTACACATGTTCAAACGTTTTCAGAGTATGTTGCTGTTGTAGCTGCATATATGCTAAGCCTGCACTATAAATACTAAATTTTTAGGAGTAACAGTTATCAGTTATCAATCTGCAAACAAGCAACTTTAACAAAGTAAGGGAGAGAATAAGCCTATTCAAATTAAACAACGTTTAGACGGGGTGTATGGTAATTTATCTCTTTCATAATGTAATAATAATATTAGATTTTATTATCCAACAGCAAGCCATTTTCAGATAATAATTATAGTAACTGCCAACGATACACAAAAAAAATTCAAAATTAATACAAAGAATATGTACAGTCGCGAGCATGGAATTCCACACAACTTGTATAATTTTCCGACTACGGGCAACAATATTATATTTGTCTCTTAATGCGATTTAAGACTCTCCCGGCGATTCGAATCTTCAGTCCTTTATAGCTTAATAGTAAAAGCAGTGGTGTGGAAAACCTATGGACGTAATTCGAATCCTACTTAACGGCGAATTTTTTCTCGGTAAAAAATTCGAATAATTAGCTTCGTAAAATGTAGAAAGCATTTATTTCATTCACATTACTTCGCGAAAATGATTTGAACTAGTATAGCAGTTTTTTCAATATATTTGTTATTGTAGACGTGTATTTTACTATCACTTGTATCACTGTCATGCGTGCGTAAGTCATAAACAATTCAATAAAAATTGTATGTCAAAATACTGAAGAAATTTAATGTTTAAAGAAATATTCAGATGTATCAGTATTTTATTGAAGCACCATTATGATCTAATTCCAATTGCAGTCTTCTGCTCATTGTTTGAATTAAGCTTCTTGCGTCACAATTTTCAGTATCATCTTGCCAAACACCTTGAACAGTGTGCCAAAGCTCGTTTCTATTCATCGCACAGTGCGAAATTTCTTGACTTTACCGGAACTTAATTATTCAAAACAGTAAAGCAGTTCCATTTGTTGGTTTTTAAAATTTTTAATAAAAATTAATATGTTTTATTTAAAGTTTTTGAGTTTATTTGTGTATTTTATTATAGAACAATTAAAAAACATACATTTTATAACAACATTTTGAACACCTATTCAGAACTAGACTCATTGCAATCGTCTGAAGACTCGCAATCATTACACGGGCCTGCAAATCTTTCTAACAACACTAAAACTTCTGGCGTAACTTCACTATGCTTGGTTTTGGGTGCTTTACGAAGACTAGCGATGTACGAATCCGACGAAATAAGCAGTCGATAAAATAAGCACGTATTTGTGTGAATTCTTGACGTTTTTCTAGTAACAAGTTCGCGATATTTTCTACAGTCTTTGTTTCTTGCCTCCTGAACTTCTTCTGAAAATTGTCCTATCGAAAGAATGCAAGAGGCTATAATATCCTTTCCATGACAAAGGACTTTATGCACACTTACGGGCATTGAGTACCAGAAATATTCTTTCAAATACAATTCCAAAGTTTCTCTTGCATATTCGCCGAACTTTTCTGAATCAATTTTAAGACCACAATTTAGGCACTCAAACAGCACATGGAAACGTTTGATCAATTCTAAGTTAACGCCAGTTATTTCGGCAGACTTTTCGGCATTTCTAAAGAATTTCCTCGCGGTATTACCATCGTTTGTGTTTCCGGTCTGCTGTTTTGGCATATCTATAAGCAAGCCAAGCTCCTCTTTGAATTTTTGTTGAATGTATTTTTTCTTCTCTGCAACTTTTTTTTTATTTTCTGCTCCACGAGCTTGCCATGCTTTAATATCAAGTTTGTACGATATATGTAAAATACATTCCAAAAACCCTATCCACGCATGGAGGGGCGATAGTCCAAGGGATAAAAAGGATTCGTTTATATTTTTTTGAGGTATATCGCAGATGTTCATTTCCCTAGGTTTAGTCCCACATAAGTAGCATGTTTGTGATGATGCACAGGATGATACAGCATTGCATACTTTACCGTCAATCATAGAAAAGATCATATTTGCTGTAACCTGAAATTGCTTGCCATCTACAAGTATAGTGGTTGGAGTAAGTTAAGATATTTGTTCTTTCACTTTGTTTACTTCTGAGGTAATTACACTGACTGTTTCTTTGGTAAAAACGAACTTAATGAGGCGACAGTACCGTGTGGAAGAAGAAGCGGGGTTTGTCCAAATTAGTGACTGATTATCACCATTATCATTTACGGAGCACATTTGGATTGGTACCATTGATACACTAAACATACTATCATCAGAGCTATGTTTGTCCATATACTTTTGTCGATAATTAACTTGTTCCGCCCCATCACAACCCCACTTTACGATAATATTTAGTGCTTTAACGTTTGACAAAGTTCTAAGAGTCTCTTCTAGCCCTGTACAAAGTCTTGCTATGGTATTATTTATAAGCGACTGAACTGATACTTCTGCTGAAACTTCAGTTATTATTATGTCCTTTGGATAGCATAACCTCTTTGCCTCCTTTACAACATAATAAGGTGGATACAAAGTCCAACCGTGATGTTTGCTTGATCCCGAAAAATGTTGTATTGATTTGACGATAAGTTTGCAACAATAAGTAGCGCCAGAGCCTGGTCCGGAGTTAATTTTCGTGGGCTGTTTGTAGAAGACATGCGAGCTATTTTGATTTTGCTTCCACTTTCTGGAGAAGCAGATGCCAGTTCCTTGGCAATCGCTGCTGAGTTTCGTTTTCCAGATTGGTATAGCTTTGTTACGGTTGCTTTGGCTAACTCGTCTTAACTACTGGACTTCAAAAGATGATGCACTTTTCTGTTTTGCACTTTAGGATGACAATACCTAAATTATTTTTTAGGTCTGCCTGCATTGGTCCTCGATCCACTGGGCAATGCATCCCTTACAGCATTTGAAAACTTTATATTATTTTCAAGCCAGACAGCATTTTTATTCAGAAATGATGCTAAATTTCGACTGGATTCCCTCCACCTTTTTCGTATTTTACAAACCAGTGCGCGAAGAGTTGCCTTTAAACTGCAAAGAGCATCAGATCTTAACATTGGTGAGCCTATTTTTTCCAAAACAAAACCAATGATGGCATCCGATGTCGGTTCTTCCTTCCACTTTTGGACTATACAGTTGTATGAAACTTGCACAGTCATTCTGGAAAATGTTTCATTTAAAAGAAGATCGCAAAATATCGCAGAAGATCTTTTGAGTTTTCAACAGAGGGAAAAAAAACTTTAAAATGTTGTGCGTTTCAAGCTGGTATTATGTGGTATCACTTTTTAAAATCTCCACTAAAGTTAAAAATGTAAATTTAACTTACTTCGTAAAAATCACTTTTTCCACGAACAAATCACACACGCGCAAGGAAAGATTTTGCAATTAATTAAATGCCAATAATTGACAATTTTCTAATAAAATACATGAAGAAAAAATCATGGCCTACTGATTTGCCATTTCTATGTACCACTCTATTAACTTTAACAAATCGAATAGCTTTCTATAGGCAAAAAGTATGATTGAATAAGTAATGCGAATTTCAGGTGCATTTTGCCGTTCTTTCGCAGGGTAAATCCCCAAACTGAGTATGAGGTTTTAGAGGCGGGGTATTTACCTAACAAAATAATAAGTAATCTTATGCATTTTACGTATTTCAAAAATTGAATAAAGTTCCGCTAAAGTTCCTAAATTTCGCACTGTGCATCGGTCTAAAATTATTTCTATATAGCTTTTTGATGATATATCCTCAAACATTCTTAATCGGGTTCAAGTCTGGACTCTTCGCAGGTCACCGCAAAACTTGAATATTTTGAGTAGTCAACTATTCCCTAACGGTTATGGCGATATGACATGGGTAATTATCATGTTGAAATGTATAGTTACCATTTGGAAAACTTTTCAAGACCGTAGGTAGCATTACATTTTCCAATAATAAATTTCTATATATAAATCCCGTTAATCCATCTTCAATTTGAATCCCTGGCAAATCTTTCAGAAATTATCCATGCCCACACGTTAACGGAGAATCTGCCGCTCAATCGATCTTGCCGAACATATCTTTCTTGATACCGAGAATTTGGAGATCTCTAAACACGTAATTTCCCATTATAGCTAGACTTAAAAACCTTTTCATCGCTGAAAACAACAGTACTCCAAAAATCTTCGTCATGATTTAAATAGAAATTTGCGAACTCTAAATGTGCCTCTTTATTTATGCCACTCCAAAATGGTTTCTTGGCGGCAATTTTACATCTTAATCCATGCTCCTTTATTCTTTACGGAGGAGTCCACCTAGATCCAGGAAATTGTGTTAGGGATTTCGCTTCAACAACTGTCTGAAAAGGATGTTCTCTCATATGGTTCTGGTTAATTAAAGCTAGGTCTTCGCCTACATTAGTTACACGTCAACCACCAGAACCTGGAGCTAGTTGAACCATCTGGTAATGCTCCCAATGATCAATACAAGACTTACTCACAATAAGGTGCGCGGCAACAGCTCTTAAAGACCATCCTTTCTCAAGTTTTTCTACGTTTTTGTATTGATTCATATTGATCGCGTAGTAATGAAGTAAAAATATATTCATGAAATTTAGAAGTTATTCAAGTAATTTATAACTACGCACATAATATATCAAAAACAAAAGAGCTAATATTGCTTCCTTGCACACGATAAAATTTATAATCAATGGTACATGATATGAATTTAATAGGAGAAAGATAGCATTACATTGCTTGAACGGTTTACCGCATATAATTATAGTGGATAAGAAACAGCACAAATATTATAGAATCAACAATAAATAATGTGTGAACATAATCCAATAAACTAAGTAAAAAGTTTATAAAGGAACTATTTATTTGAATATTTAACTACAGAATATCTGATAAGATGAATAAACGCTTCATCAGAGAAAAATGTCAGATTTAGCAGGTCATTATATATTGCATTAAATTATTTGCAAACCACTGGTAGTAAGAAAGATGCCTAGGATAGTCCAGTACCAGTAAAATAGCCTGACCTGATTGCATCTTGTAAGGTTGCATGTGTAAGTTTTTCTTTACAAATTTCTGGCATGTTTCATAAGAAACACCAATCTCTTGAGAGAGACGTTTGAGTGGTTTTGTGGGTTCATTTTTCATACGTTGACGAATATCATTTATAACTTCTTCCGAACGAACAGTTTGTCTAACAGTACTTGATTTATGACCCAGAGAACCAGTCTCTCGAAATACACCAACACAATTGGAAAGGCAATTATAAATTTTTTTGGGAATTACAGCTAACTCTGGGAAGTGCTCTCTAAAATCCAAACATACACGCTGACTGTACACCAAAACTCCATCAATTCGCACTCCAGTTCGAAAATAGGCTTCTATCTTATACTTCCTCCGTCCAGAAATAACTGTCCGATTTGAGATTTAATGGAAAATTAAGAAAAGTATGCCTTGACAGCTGATAAGTAAATGTCAGATTCGACGCGAAAAGTGGAGTTAAGAGTAAAGAGTCATACGTAATTTGTAAACATTATTAAAATTCTCTGCGTTATTTATATAATAAAAGTGAATGTTTAAAAATATTTTCTTTAACGAAAAATTTTAAACTGATTTATCTAAAATATGGACAATTCACTCAATGGTTTGGCTGCAATTTCAGAAACCTAATTTGGCATCAAACTTACGGCAAGCTCTCTACCATTTATTGTTAGAACTCAATAACAAGGGCAAGCTAAAGCGTGACTCCATTAAAATTACTGCCAGCAAATTCAGAGTATCCAAGAAAACTGTTAACATAATATGACATCGAGGAAAGATCATTGAATGATGGATTAGTAGTAGCTGATGTGTCCTCTCGTAAAAAGAAACGTGTTGGCCGTAAACCAAGAATGCTTGATAAGAAGCAATTAATGCAGTTCCACTTAATAATGAGCGTACTATTCATTCTCTTGTACATTATATTGGCATTAGTAAAAGTACAGTTCATAATCGATTAAAATAAGAACAAATATGGCGACATTCCAATGCTATAAAACTATATTTAACGAATGTCAATAAAATTGCAGGGCTAAAGTAATGCTTATCAATGCTTAAGCCAGAAAGTGTAGCTGCTGGAACACCTCATTTCAAGGATATGACTGATTTAATCCATGTAGACGAAAAGTGGTTTTACATGACGAAAACATCCAATACATGTTACCTGATAGAGGGTGAACAGAAACCGTACAGAACCTGTAAAAGTAAACGCTTTCTTACGAAAGTAATGTTTCGAGCCGCTGTCAGGCGTACTCACTACAATCAACCTCAGATTAGCATTTTTATGGTAAACTTGTCATTTGGCCTTTCGTATTTGAAGAACCTGCTAAGAGAAGCAGCAAAATACAATGGAAACTAAAATTATTTTGAATGTGACTAGAGAAAATATGTTACTTGCAATTGATCAGAGATGGCCTCCATCGAATCGTCCTTCACCCATCTGAATTCAACAAGATAATGCCAAACCGCATATCGATCCTGAGGATATAGGTTTTGAGGACGTTTTCCAAAGAACTAACTTCAAACATTAAAATGTTCTATCAGACATCAAATAGTCTTGATATGAACGTTTTTGATCTGAGATTTTTTTTAATGGCATTCGGTTCCACCACAAAACCGCTTCCAAAACTGTCGACAAATTAATCAATGCTACGCTAAATTAGATAGTGATAGTCTGAGTAAAACCTTCTTGACTAACTAGCAGTGTATGATAAAATCTATGAAAATTGATGGTTGTAATAATGCCGATTGTCCCATATAGGAAAGTATTACTTACAAAGAAATGGG
Source organism: Melolontha melolontha (assembly GCA_935421215.2). Lineage (NCBI taxonomy): Eukaryota > Metazoa > Arthropoda > Insecta > Coleoptera > Scarabaeidae > Melolontha > Melolontha melolontha. The sequence continues at coordinate 43,058,856 of OW285240.1, read as the reverse complement.
ATGCTACCTTTTGTTATTAATTGTGACATGGATCTTGTGACAAATGTCCAAAATAAGGTCAATGTAGTTTAATTTCTGGTTTAATAAGCTTAACTAACTTTAGTTTTATGAAATTCGTACTTTGACTTATAAGGAATAAATTTTTTGTTATGAGGAAATGGACACTTATTTATGGATGAAAACATATCTAAAATCGGACACTTATTTCTGGACGGAGGGAGTACATTTTTTGCACTGTATTGTAACCCTATTTGAATTAATTCAAACTCGAAGGTTCAAACTTGCCTTCAGCAGTTCTAACACATTAATTGATGACAGTCAATGTCACTCAAAATAAGTTTCAAAACAGTTAAGTTATAATACCTGGCTTAAGTTCAGACGTATATTTTCTATTTCAATGCTATCTTCGTCCTAGAAACATTATGATATCACGGTATAAGACATACGTCAAATTATTTTACAAATATGATATACTACTTGACGACGTTTTTAAATGAATCCGCGATATATACCCCTGTAATTGTTCCTATATTTCTCATACGCATTATTACTTTTGTCTGATAATGACATGTTTACGCTGTAAAGGCCGGATTATATGCAGTTTGCATAAATTTTCATATTTGCATAATATATGCATTTTGTATATTATTTACATATTTTGGTAGTAATTTAGCATTTTTGCATATTTTAAGTATCCGAATTTTATTTATTTACTAAATCAAATTTATTATAGGCATTACTAAAAATATGTCGTGGATGTAACAAACAAACAAAAATTAAACAGCCCTCTTTAAATTAAAAATAGCATTTTATTAAGCCTCTTCCCGTTACTTTCCCGATAAGCGTCTCCAAGAATTTATTAATGCTCTTCCCATACATCCAGGCCGAGACAAAATTCCAGGAAAAGCTAATACTTTAAAACTTCTAAATAAATACAAAAATATATTTTACCAGAAAATTAGGAATATATGTGTTTCTTTGCTATTCGGAGAAATTTATTCTCACGTTCCAAAGTAATTTTATTTTAAACGTCATTTTACGTCGGCTTTTCGAAGTGTAAACTTGTGGGTTGTGATATATAATAGCAAAAATGCCGAAAATAGCGACTGTACCTGGATTGCACCTTATTGAGAATTGCGTATGGATGGAGAAAAAGTGTTTTGCGTAGCATGCTGCAAGATTGTAAGTAAAATTTTAAGTTTATATCCTCTTATTAATTAATTAATTAAGTTTTTAATTATTCCTTTATCTTTTACTAACATCTACTTTATAAGAAAACAACCGATGATGTGATATTTTTTTTTGTAGATTGCAAGTGAGAAAATTCCAAGCCGACCAACATATGAAAACTCCATCTCATGCTGCAAAACTAACAAAGATGAAATCGGCGAAGAAGTGTCAGCAAACATTACTGCAATGTTTGCCATCAACTTCCAAAAAATCGGAACAAGAACAATTTAATGAAGATTTGTGTCAAATGTTTGTTTCGGCAGATATTCCACTACATAAATTAAACAATTTAAATGTCAAGTTATTTTTGCAAAAGTACATTAGCAAATATAACATTCCCGACGAGAGCACGTTAGGAAAAAATTATATTCGCTGTATCTATGCAGAAACATTGAATAGCATTAAGAAGGTTATTGCAAACAATTATCTTTATATATGCATATATGAAACTACTGATATTGTGGGCCGATACATAGTTCATTTAATGATTGGTGTCCTTAACGTATCGGTTCCAGCAAAATCTTATTTAATTTCATCCAAACAGTTGGAAAAGGCAAATAATTTGACAATAACAAGGTTTATACAGGAAGAACTGGCAACATTCTTCTTGCCGGAATCGATTCCTACAGAGAAAATTCTATTGTTTTTGACGGATGCTACACCATACATGGTGAAGGCAGCGTTGAAATAATAAACAAATTTGAAAAGTTATGTTTTGTTGTTAAAGGGGGAGTGGGACAGCTAAAGGACATTGCTAAAATCTTGTGTGGTGATTCAGTAGAAAATATTGAGTTGATAATCGATGATATTTCTAATTTGGAATATGCTCCTATAACAAGCGTCGCCTTAGAACGAACCTATTCAATATATAAATACATGTTTTCAGACAAGCCTCACAATTTTTCGGTTGAAAACTTTGAGAAATATGTGATTGTAAATTGTTTTCATATCTAATTATGTTGTAAAATGTTCTAAATAAACTTGTAGTAAACATAATAGATAATTTTTTTCTACAGTATTCCATTTTCTAACACTCCTCGTATTTTTTACCTGCATATTTTTCATAAGGAAGTGCCTATTTAGGCTAAACCATTTGCATATTTATCCGCATATTTTCAGTTTTTTTTTGCATATAATCTGGCCTTTAGTTTTAATAAAGTGAGATTTTTTATGTGTATCAATATGATTAAATATCACGAAATAACGCTCTAGAATTTTTTAAAAAATCTCAGAATATTTTTTGGAAACTATCTGCAATTTATATTTAAGAATAAGAAAATAAATCACATTTAGAATACTAAATGCTCTAAATGCTCTAATATTTAAAGCACTGGATATATTTCATTAACCCTAAACATCCATGTCTTTTCTTCCGTTCTTTTGAGTATATTGTTTACTCCTTCAGTATTTTTTTTTTATTTAACGAGGCGCATTATTTATTTACATCCGTTCGGAGAAAAGTTGTACTTTTTTTCCATTTTTTATGTTTTTCCTGTTTTTTTTTCATGTAAACATGCATTATTTTACTTTGACCCTTGCCTTTTCGTTAATATAAGGTTTAAACCTTTTATATCTAGAGGATAAAGTTATCTTATTAAGTTCACCTGCAAGCTAAAAGAAAGAACAATTGTATACGTGTCACTGACAAATTGTAATTATTTTTATTTAGTAATAAGATATTTTGCTGCGAATAGATAATAAGGTATGCAGCACTGTATAAAAACTATTTCTTCTTTGTACCTGTCGTCCGAATGAAACATTTGGTGCACATTCTCGTAAATGGTATTAACTACTGTTTCTGCATCAACTGCATTTATAACTTTTGTTGCTATTACATATGCATTATATGGAACAGTTGCATGTAGTACACCAGCTACAAAATTTACCACACAGCGTCCTAATATATCGACAGTTTCGTCGGCATTTATCGAGAGGTACTGATTTGAAAGATGGCTTCTAATGCATTCTACTGCTTTCATGTAGCACTTAGAAACATAATATTTGCGTATGGTGGATCCACCAGGAACATTTCGACCAGTGTATTTTCGGAGAAATGTTTTGAAGGTGGGATTGTTAAGTTTATTTAATGGATATTTGCCGCCATTAAAGTTTCACATAGTTCATCGTTAAAATTGTCAGATTCCAACGGGTCTAATTTCTGTGTATGTGCTTGCGATGCTAAGTGACGTTTTACATGCGATTTCTTGGAATTTTTAACGATATTTTACAGACTTTGTAATAAATTTCGGAATCACTGGCAATAGACATACAATCAATATAACTAACTCGCCGTACTTTATTTATCTTACGAAATATTAACTAATAAATAAATAAATTATAAAAACTCCTCACCCTTCTATCTACGCCCTTGAGGAAAGGAATTTCACTGTAATATTGAAGTAATTGCGTCACAATTCAGTGACAAAAATAGATGTGCTGTTAGTCGAATAAATAGTGCTATTCAATAACTGCGTGTTGTACTTAGCGATGGTATAGACTGTTTATATGGTCCATCCTAATTTCGGCCTGATGCACCCGGTCTCTAGTAATTACATCGGCTTCTATGGAAGGAGCCATTTTTCATTCATAATTGGACCTGGGAATCCTAGGTTTTATACTGTTAATACTGTCTTAATACTGTTCCTATTACGTTTTTAATAAATATTGAAATTTGAAAAATATACTAAAATATAATGTCTTGTAATTTCAATTACTAATTTCCATGAAGTTTCTAATTTCTATAAAGTGCGAGTCACCATTGATTTCCTTTTTGAGAGATAATACTAAAACATTGAGAAAACAGTTTTATTAAAATATGTTGATAACCACATTATTTCAACAAGAATACATTTATAACATATTATGAACATAATCCCTAAACTAAATTATCTTTCTTTACATACATGTTTGCATATACGATATCAAATATTGATTAAATACGTGGATATCGTTAATTTTACCTTAATTTTGGTCCCTTTGAATTCAGTACAACGTAAAGTTCTGTCGATGTACCGTCGTGAATAAAGTTCGTGAGGTTCGTTTTTGCAATCACGTTGAGGACCCTCGTCTCAAGTATCTGTATAGATGAAATATCATCGTAGAGTATTTTCTTCGTTGAAATTTTCGTTGTTGTCAAATAGAAGGTAATCAAAGGGAATCAAATTATATAGAATAGAATAAGAATATTATTATTATTAGCTTTTTTTTCTTTATTGACGAAATTCGGATTTTGTTTGAGAAAGCCTCAAGTACACTCAAAAAATAAGTATTGTTATTTTAACACTAAGAATAATGTATACCTCTCAAAGACAGCCAGTAAACGTTGATGTATTTTAGTGAAATTTTCAGGACAGACATATTTAGTTTACTAACAAACAACAAATATTGTAGTAAGATACGTTTAATTACTCAAAATGGCCCTGGCTATGAAGAAAAAATATTTTTGTTTTTCTGTTAACATTACTTACTTCTAACAGGTGTTTTTTTTTAATTCATACTGACAGTAAGTCATGAAATGAATATTGTGAACAGTGCCACATACAAATTCAACATAATTTTATTTTACAATTAATCATAAACACAAAGAACAAGTTTGTAGTTTGAAATTTATTTATGTTCGTATGATGATATGATGATTGCTACAAATTAATACAAGCATACATTTACAACAAATAATCGAAATGTCCACCATCCGCGTCAAAAAACTTCTGATGTCTTCGCCTAATACCGTTGATAACATTTTGCATCATAGTAGGATGGTTATTGATTTCATTTATATTTTCCGATATTCTATGGCATGTTTCATCGCAGGTCGTTTACTGGCTGTTAAAAAAACGATAGTTGGTAATATCCGAACTATCACAAGTTTCTAAGACGGGAACAATATTAGTACTCTTTCAAATAACGGGAAAGGTAGATATAGCGAGAGCCAAACTAAATATATGCGCTAATGGTGTAGCAAACACGTTTCCACAGTCCTTCACAACAAAAGTAGGAATTTGATCATCTCCCGAAGTAAGTTCATCCCTAAGCAACTTCAAATCAAATGGAGAAGAATTCAATTGATTGATAGGAAATCTATGTTATAAGTAGAGACCGGACGCATCAGGCCGAAATTACGATGGACCATATAAATAGTCTATAACATCGCTAAGTACAATACGCAGTTATTGAATAGCACTATTCATTCAGTTAACCGCACATCTGTTTTTTGTCGTTGAATTGTGATGCAATTACTTCAATAATTCCTTTCTTCATATAGAAGCGTAAGGAGTTTTTATAATTTCTTTTCGTAAGATAAATAAAGTACGGTGAATTACTTTCTTTTTATCATTGTTTTAACTCTTAATTACATACTTCGGAATTTTTGTGATAAATACTGTAGATCTCGGTTTCCCGGTTGGAACCGCGTCGAGTTAGGCGTAATTGCCAACGTTTCGTCCACTGTTCCAAGGGACATCTTCTGGGCTGTACGTAGATGTTCGTCGTTTCGCAGTAGCTTGAAGAATTCTTCAAGCTACTACGAAACGACGAACATCTACATACAGCCCTGAAGATGTCCCTTGAAATAATTGCAAACGTTTCGTCCACTGTTTCAAGGGACATCTTCAGGGCTGTACGTAGATGTTCGTCGTTTCGCAGTAGCTTGAAGAGTTCTTCAAGCTACTGCAAAACGACGAACATCTACGTACAGCCCTGAAGATGTCCCTTGAAACAGAGAACAAAACGTTGGCAATTACGCCTAACTCGACGCGGTTCCAACCGTACGTAGATGTTCGTCGTTTCGCAGAAGCTTGAAGAATTCTTCAAGCTACTGCGAAACGACGAACATCTACGTACAGCCCTGAAGATGTCTCTTGAAACAGTGGACGAAACGTTGGCAATTACGCCTAACTCGACGCGGTTCCAACCCGGAAACCGAGATCTACATCTAGAGAACGACCGCGGAAACCTACACCTACGTAATAAATACTGTTTATTATCTTTTCATCGAATCTATTTCTTCCAATTATTTTGACGTAAGTGTCCAGTAAATTTCGTAAAATTTCAATAACTTAGGCATACATTTTTAATATTCATTTATTTAGATCTAGAATATCGTTTAAATTACTTCTTTAGATATGATATGGAAAAACGTCGACAATGGCGTCGTGAAACAATGGCGAGTTGGATTAAGGGTCACACTGATTGTATGTCAATTGCCAGTTATTCCGTAAAATATCGTTAAAAAATTACAATAAATCGCACGTAAATCGTCACTAAGAATCGCAAACACATACAAAGAAATTAGAAATTAGAATGAAACTTTAATGGCGACAAATATTCCATTCAATAAACTTAACAATCACATCTTCAAAACATTTCTCCAAATATATACTGGTCGAAATGCTCCTGATGAATCCACCTTACGCAAATATTATGTTTCTAAGTACTACACTAAAGCATTAGAAGCATCTTTCAAATAAGTACCTATGGATAAGTGCCGACGAAACTGTCGATATATTCACACACTGTGTGGTAAATATTGTAGCTAGTGTACTACATCCATCTATTCTATATAACGCATATGTAATAGCAACAAAAAGTTATAAATACAGTTGATGCGGAAACAGTAGCTAAAACAATTTACGAGAATGTGCACCAAATGCTTCATTCGAACGACAGGTACAAAAAAAAATACTTTTATTTGTCAGTGACAGTGCTACATATATGTTAAAACAGGTAAACTATTAAAGGAAACATATCGTAATATGCTGCATATTACTTGTGCAGCACATGCTCTCCACAGAATCTGTGAATATATCACAGACACCTTTCCGGAAATTGATAGACTTGTATCCGCTTTTAAAAAAGTTTTCAGAAAAACACCACTGATAGTCGCTCTTTACAGGACAAAACTTCCATTTTTGTGACTGCCTGCCTCTCTAGTAATAACTAGATTGGGAACATGGTTGGAAGCTACTAGTTGTTATGCAGAGAATTTCGATAGTTTACAAAATTTCGTTACCTGTTTAAATGACGATACTGGAAGTATTTCTGAGTGCAGGGAACAAATACAAATTCCAAATTTACAAAATCAGTTGTACTTTCTTCAGGAACTGTTTGGAAATTTGCGAAAACTAATAACTTATTTTGAAAATCAGAATCTCAAATTAAATGATGGCACATTAGATGTGGCTATTAATAATTTGACAAATATTCCAAGTGACTTCGAATGTGCTCTTCGGCAAAAGTTAGACGCAGTTTTTAATAGAAATCCAAATTTAACAGACAATTTAACAACATAACACAAAAGTAATGACGATTTTATATAGGGTCAATTCCTCAAAATCTAACTGCTAAATACGCTGAAATAAAAGAATATTTCCACTATGCACCTATAACCAGTTGCGATATAGAAAGGACGTTCTCTGTCTACAAGAATGAATTTTATTCAACGAGAACTAAGTTTACAGAAGAGAAGATTGAGAAGGTATTGCTAGTTAATATTAACATTTCTTTACTCAAGTTGAACTACAAAATGAACAAATAAAAATGTATTTCTTATTTTATAGATCACCAACCGTTTGTTTTCCAATTATATAAATAAAATTCAAAACTCTTTTAAAATACCTAAATTTTCAATAGTACGCCCGGGGGCGATGAGTCATCGGTCTCTCGTGTCCGGTCTCTAGTTATTAGTCGTAGAGGGTGTATTATAAACGTTCTTCAAATTATCAGCAAAAGTGTCAACTATAGATTGAGAAGCTTCAAAACTGGCTCCAGAGAGCTGCATTCTACCTAGAATACGACTTCTCTTCTTCCTTTCACCAATATAAGACCAAAATTGTCTGGGATTGTCTCTAAGCTTACTTTCAGTATTTGTACGATAGTCCTTATACGCTGAAGATATTTGTTTCTTAACTAATGGTCTCAGATGGTTGAACAGTGTTAGTGATGCAGCACTTTTGATACTTCTAAAATGCTGAAAGTATTTATATTTTAATTTTAGGTTATAAATTATTTCGGGAGTATACCATTTCGGAAAACGTCGGGGGTGATTCACATAGTCGGAACATATTTTTCGGATACAGAATATAGAGCATCGTAAAAACTTTACACATGGTATCAACGTCTGAGACATTATCCAAAAAGTACCAATTAATACACAACAGCGCATTATACAAAAGAGGAAAATCTGCTTTGCGAAAGTTGAAGGACTTATTATTATATTGTTATATTGTTATTGTTATTGGTAAAGTATGGCCGAGGTATCTGAGAAAATCGAAGTATTAATAATTAAGGGAGGATGGTGAGTGTCCTCGGTAACTAAGGATGAACTGTCGCGTATGACTTCGCAATCCATATCAGATAAGACGAGATCTAGCAATTTGTTGTTAGAATTAGTAATACTGTTGTATTGATAAAGGTTACACATATCCACAAGTGTCGATTTAGTATTATTATCCGTATTTAGGTTAAACTGAGAACAATTGAAGTCACCTATGATGTTAAATTAGGAAAGTTGAAAACTACTTCTTCAAATTCCAATTCCAAAAAGGATTCGATATGTGTACTCGAAATATAAGGCAGTATATAGATAATAATATAATAGAAGGAAACCAAATTTATGGTACATTTGCCTCCAACGATGTCAACATAAGGAAATTCATGAGGGACATCAGATAAATTGAAATCAATAAAACTTAAAGTACTTCTGTATGCTGGCAGAACGCCTCCTCCACGAGTCGTAGTTCTTCAAATCGTCGATCACAACTGATGACTGAATGGATGGTATCAGGAAAAAATTCGGCACTATAAATATCACTTGAAAATCACTTGAAAATAACATCAAATGGCGAAGAAGTGACAGATAGAAAAAACCGAATAGCCTTTTTCCTCAGTCTACGCACATTCTGATAGTAACAAGTAAGATTATTTCTGTTGGGCGAAACTGGTTTAACGAGACCATGCGTATGGACCTCGCAGGCCCTGTTTATGAAAATACAGGATAGTGTTTTGTTTCTGATTTCTGATTTAAAACATAAAAATATTAATTATTTTGCCTGAGAAATAGTTGAATTAATTCCTGTTTAGATCATTCCAGAACGTTGCATTAATTTAAGAATATTTAATACAAATTATAAGCAAATTTACCCATCTTAGTTTTAAACCAAGAACATCGAAATTAAAGTCATTTAATAATTGAATATAAACAATCGGAAAAAGAGCAAATCATGTCTCTATTTATAGAAACTACATGCATAAAAAAGTCATCAGCACTAAAAATTCGTTTTCTAGAAAAATTTTGGCAAAAGATTAAAGTGAACAAAGCAGTAGGAAAATATTATGAACTAAAGACGAATCTACGTAAGAAGTCCCACTCTATATATCCATAGCTATCGAAATTGTCCTGTTGGAAATGTAATACAACTCATTCCTTTAAATGTTTTAATGAATTGGTCAGATCCTATAAACTTGTTTCTCACTGCAATGCTCTCTAGATTTATGAACAATCGATAATGTTTTTGTTATTCCCCCGGTACAAGCTAAGTAATATACGTTAACGCCAATGGTAAACGGCAATGAGTAATTTCTTCTTGAAAGCATTAACGATTACTTTTTACTGCTGTTGACAGGTTTGCTTTCGATAAAATGATAGATAGACGAATTAATTTATTCCGATCAATTAATTCGTATTGCATGCGTATTACCTTGACTCCCTTAATAGATATTCGGTTATAAATATTATCTTAATATCATTTGGTATGTACAGTCGACGCCCAATAAATCTGGACAAATGATATAACATAATTTGGTATATTTTCTAGCATATAAACAGGACGTATACTGTTGTTATGGTTTACAATATATCTATAATATTGCACCGGGTTCTTTTTTTTTATCATTACGCATACATTCTCTATGTGTAATGATAAAAAAAAGAATAGTCAATGCATTAGTGGCACAGTAGGCAACCAGTTATGCACCAGTGAAGTATTTTCCCATTGCTTAATTCTTAAATTACTTTGCCCTGGAGAGGTTAAAAAAAAATTTAACTTCAAATATTTATTAATTTTTGTTCATACATGCATCTTAAATTAAATACATTTGATTGAAATATAAATAATTTATTTAAAACATGATAAAGGCGAAATTGCTACATTTTCATAGTAATGATAATGTGGTACCAGAAGAATAATAGTTTAAGGACGGTCATGTTTACCGTTAATTATCCTAAGAGACCTATACCTTGTACGAAAACAATTTTAAATATTTTTAACAAATTCAAAGAAGATGGTTGTTTTCTAAATTCACACAGAAAATAATCACGTGTTAACAGAACACATGAAGCTAAATATCCTGTGTTATGCAGGATCGCTTTTAGATAGCCAGGCATTTTGAAGTACCGTACAGTTCGGTGTAAAAAACCCTGAAAAAATTCAAATACGTATCTGGGGAGAGATATATTCGGACACGTTCACAAAAATATTAATAGTGAACCTGTATTTGTGTTCTTCACACCAGATTTTTAATAATATTTTATATTATTAAAAATACCTTTGTATTATACAAAACTGGTGGGGTTTACCTACTCATGTATGTTTCAATTATTCTGATACATTACACATGCGGCTAGTCCGTAGTATGAGTGAAGACACAAACAAAATGCAGTTTCTAGAGGGATGGCTGTGCCACCTTTGGAAGGGTGTCGTTACTTCACATTGGTTATGTGGACGGGGCGAGGTACTTCGGCCGTCTGACAACAGGCAGCGCTGAATTTACTTCTACGCTCGGTCTGGATAATTTCTGTGATGTGGCGATGTGGTTCTTTTTTGTGAATGTGTCTGAAGATATCCTTTCTCCAGCAGGGGCGTACCGCCTGTAGAAAAGCGAAATACGTATCTACGTCTCTGGGGAGGGATATGTTCGGACACGTTCACAAAAATATTAATAGTGAACCTGTATTTGTGTTCTTCACACCAGATTTTTAATAATATTTTATATTATTAAAAATACCTCTGTATTACTAATACTAAAACACTACTAAGGGAGCTGGACGGAAGGTTTTCGGCAAACCTAATTGGTAGTAACCAAATATAAATTAAAATAATTATCGGCTTAATAACCAGACATTGTCCTTTAAGGAAGCATCAGCATGGCTTGGTTAGGGAGCCCTGATGTAAGAGATGTGAAAAACAGGAGGAAACTAGCCTTCATGTAATATGAACGCGTAAGAAACTGAAGGAACTCAGACAGAAACATTCCGGAAGAGATCTATTGGATCCTACGAGTGTACTCAAACTGCCCCTGAGGAGGGTACTGGCTTTTATCGAGGACACAAGGCTAACAGAGTGGAACTGAGAGATCTATTGGGGATAGTGCAAAGAGCAGTGTGCCCAAGTGCTTGGACGTGATGGGTCGAACCCAAAACAGAAAAAAAAGAAGAAGGAAAAACTGGGCAAGAATATAGTCAATAGATAATTAAGAGCAGGAATAAGAAGGTGAAAAGTTGTGATTCATGTAGATATATTTGACATTTATTAAATTACAGAAGACTGTGACAGGAGATTTCAAATGTGTCAAGGTTTTTATAATTTTAAGGAAATTTATATTAGATTTATAAAATATTGAAAAAAGTATATCATAATGATGTTCATCAAAAATCATCGTCAATTACTGTTTAAGAAGTTCTTGATGAATGCCTACGTAGATATCGTCAATTGAAAGTATGTGAAATAGTCAATGAAATAAGCATTTTAACCCAACGGATATGCAATATTTTGCTTGAACATTTAAATATTAAAAAGTTATCCGTAAGATAGACGCAAATGCGCGCTCGCATTAAAATATCAGGAGACTATTTGGCTCCTTCAACCTATCCAAGGGGATTCTTCTGTCGATAATATTTCACAGTAGATTAAACTTGGATACATCATTATACTTCAGAAACGAAAATAAAGTCGAAACAGTCGAAATGGATCTCCCGGGGAAGTGATCACAGGAAAGCAAAAACAGTTTTTTCGGCCGATAAGGTCATAGCCAGTGTTTTTGGGATTTCGGTATTATCTTCAATTGATTATTTAAAAACGGGGAAAACGATAACTGGTCAATATTTTGATGGTTTTCTAACACATTTTAATGCAGAACTGAAGAAAAACTGAAGAACGACTTCATCTGTCGAAGAAAAGAGTGCCAGATAAGTTGCTGGTATTTTCACTAGCCTTGTATTCTTTCCATAACTTGTACATTTAGCCAGTTTTCTATCATTTGAAGCTTTAAAATATTTCCAAACAGCTGATTTTTTTTCCGTTTGTTGGATTGCTTAAAGCCTTTTATCTTAGTCTTTTTAGACACTGAATTCTCATTATTTTCTGATTCATGTTTATCCCTTGTTGAGTGCAGTGATAGACTTCTTGCAGATTCTTATATAGATCTCCTGCAAATTAATGCTAATAGATAAGAGATAGTACAAGATACTGATTAAAACTTTTTTATACTTCATACCATTTGATTTCCCACTACTGCTTTTTAAGATAAATTTCTCCATTTTATAAAACCACTTATTCGTAAGATACCACGAGGTCTTATTTGTTTAACGTTTGTTTATCGTGTTACCGAACTGCTCCCAATAGGTGGGTTACGTTCGGTAATCCGTAAACATCTCTCTGATCATTCTTATTAAACTATTATTCATCTGGTACCACATCAAGTACTCTCAAAGTAATTTAAGAATTAAGCAACAGGAAAATACTTCACTGGTGTATAACTGGTTGCCTACTATGCCACTAATGCATTGACTATTCTTTTTTATCATTGCACATAGAGAATGTATGTGTAATGATAAAAAAAAGAATCCGGTATGCCAGTATTGAGTGTATGTTGCTCACTATCAGTTTTTCTTAGAATTTATCATGGTTCATCACGCTAATGAAGTAATGAAGGCTAGGATACTTCAGGGCCTTCAAGATAGATGGTCTACACGACAATTAGTCATTGAGTTTAACGTAGGCAAAAGTACTGTACATAGAATATTACAAAAATGGAGACAGCAGCATACATTAAGTAGACAATTAGGAACAGGCTATAGAAGAATATCTACGCCGGAGCAGGATGAAGCGCTTGTAAATTCTATAAGAAACAAACCATTCGAGTTCGCAAGCAGTGCGTTGGAGGCAGGGAATTTTCCTGGTAGCGTTAGAACTGTACAAAAATGATTAAGTTAGTGAATTAAGAAATTATTCAGCTGCAAACAAACCGCAAAACGGGCAACAACGTTGAGATTTGCAAAGGAATTTATTAATAGAGATGTGTTTAGTGACGAAAAGATGTTTCAGTCGCGTCATAGAGTGTTAGAGCCTATCGACCAGTGAATAGACGTTATAATGAGAGATACATGCATGAACAGTGGCGGTTCTGGATGACGTACGATGTAAGTTGCTACACGGATGACACTGTTTCGTTTAAGTATTCATATATACAGAAAAGCAACTAGCTGCATTCCAAATTGTTCAAAACAATCTCATCCGTGCAGCAGCTTACATTGTAGATCATCAAGAATCGTCACTGTGCATGAATTACGCAGAAGCGGTTCCTTTGGAATCAATATCAGTTCCATGGGTCCTGGAATTTGTGGTGATATTGCGGAGTGATTAACTGCAACAATTTACGCTGACATTTTCGAGAATATAATGCTACCGGCGATATAACATTTATATCGAGACTTCAATTTTTAACACGATAACTCTCCAATTCATACTGCCAGTGTAGTCTTGGTTATCAAACAATGATATTAGTGTTTTGAGATGGCACTCCGTAAATCTAGCTCCAAATCCTATTGAAAGTATTTGGAAGTTATTAGCAGGGACCGGACACGAGAGGCCGAAATTACGTTGAACCATGTAAATAGTCTATAACATCGCTAAGTACAACACGCAGTTATTAAATAGCACTATTCATTCGGTTAACCGCACATCTGGCTTTTCTCGTTGAATTGTGGCGCAAATACTTCAATTTTACACTTAAATTTCATTCTTCATGGACGTAGATAGAAGCGGGAGGTGTTTTTATAACTAGTTTTATTTATTAGTTTATATTTCGTAAGATAAATAAAGTACGGTGAGTTAGTTTCTTTTGTTCATTGTTTTAACTGTTAGTTACATACACTCCGTATCAACTGATTACCCACACAAAAAAGATACAATTTACACAATTATCTTAGGAATAAAGGCAACTGTAGTATTTTTCTCGTTACATTTCTTGAAACTATAAGTAAATTAAAGTATTTTTTAGTAGTAATTTTTAACATTAATCGCACTTCAATTAAAAAAGTTAGCGTAGCTGCCGCGATATCTGAATAACCTCACATGAAAAAAAGGACAACTCAGGTTATGTATATGGAAATAGTACTACAAAATTGAAAGCTATAGTACTAACGTTCTAATAAGCTATAGTATTAACGTAACAATATTAATAATGAGTGTGACTTCCCTCCTTGCGAATAACCTCAAATACTCGATTTAGTAACGAATTGAGCAAAATGTTTAAATATTCTTGAGGTATGACGTTCCAAGCAGCCTCTATTGCGTTGCTTAGTTGTACAGTATTATGATACGGTTGACCATCACCATATAATCGTCCAGTAAGCCATCCCCAGACATTTTCAATAATATTTAAATCGGGTGGTACACTAAGCCGCTCTAGGGCTTCTATATTTTGGTCTTCAAACCAGGTACTAATAATCCGTGCGGTGTGAATTACAGCGTGATCGTGGTCCTGTTTACCTTGGGTTTTCTTATTAATAGGTCTCTGTACGTTAGGGGATTTTGAATACCATTTAAAATTTCTAAATGCACCACATCGTTATAAGAAATAGCACCCCATACCATTATCCCGGCTTGCCTGTTATGATATCGATCCGCAAACTTTCCTTCTTTTCGCAAGTCATGAAAATAATACAAATATCCGTCGGAACCATCCAATCATAATAGTTTTTCGTCTATGAAAATAACTGTTCGCCACTGATAAATCCAACACATATGGTTTCTCGCAAAGTTTAGTCTATTTCCTTTACGTCTTTACGTTAAAGCCGGCTTTTTCTGTAATTTATGCCGCTTTAGATGTGCCCACTTCTTAATTATTCTTTGTACAATCCTCAAACTCGCCACTGATTGAACGGCTTGCTTGATTTTCCTGGCAGTACAACAGGAATTAGAAGCTTCGCATAGAATATTTCTGCTTTCCCTCTCGGTAGTTGCAGTATGAATGCCGCCTCTGTAATTTTTCCATAGTTTTCCATATTTCGTACAAAATTGTTTACAACTCGCGAACTTCTATTGATTCTTCCAGCAATTTTTCGATTGAAGTAACCTTCTTTGTGCAATGTTTTAATTGTATCTATTTCTTCCTTACTCAATCTACCACGTCCCATCTTGTTTCACTGACTTCCTAAATTAATGTAACTTGACTACCTATTTATTATTGTTTTTAACACAATTTATTTAAAAATAAAGTTTTTACTGGTGAGGCTAATTCGCTGTCGCGGTTTAGTCGCTTGTAACAGTCATGTAACAGTAAAATTTGTATACTGCGTCAAGACTAACAAATACAAATATATGCCCATGCTATCTAACCCTTCTTTGTTATATAAAACAACTTGTCTTTATACCTAAAATAATTCTATAAATTGTATTTCTGTTGCGAGGCTAGTTGTCGCAGAGTGTATATACGTAAGTGTCCAGTGAATTTCGTTAAGTTTCAATAACTTACGCATGCATTTTTAATTTTTATTTCAACATAATTTGAAACATATTTGAGTGGGTAAAACCTCACTAAATTTGTATAATACAAAAGTATTTTTAATAATACCCCATTTTTAATAATATTTTTTATATTACTAAAAATACTTTTGTATTAATTTTTATTTATATAGATCTAGAACATTGTTTAAGTTACTTCTTCAGATATGATATAGAACAACGTCGAGAATGGCATCGTGAAACAATGGCGAGTTGGATTAAGGGTCAAACTGATTGATTGTATGTCCATTGCCAGTGATTCCGTAATTTATTGCAAAGTGTTTAAAATATCGGTAAAAAATTCCAAGAAATCGCATGTAAAACGTCACTTAGCATCGCAAACATATACACAGAAATTAGACCCGTTGGAATCTGATAATTTTAACTACGAACTATGTGAAACTTTAATGGCGGCAAATATTCCATTAAATAAACTTAACAATCCCACCTTCAAAACATTTCTCCAAAAATATACTGGTCGAAATGTTCCTGATGAATCCACCTTACGCAAATATTATGTTTCTAAGTGCTACACGAAATCAGTAGAACGCATTAGAAGCCATCTTTCAAATCAATACGGATAAGTGCCGACGAAACTGTCGATATATTAGGACGCTGTGTGATAAATGTTGTAGCTGGTGTACTACATCCATGTATTCCATATAACGCATATGTAATAGCAAAAAAGTTATAAATACAGTTAATGCGGAAACAGTAGCTAAAACCATTTACGAGAATATGCCCCATATGATTAATTCGGACGACAGGTACAAACAAAAAATACTTTCATTTGTCAGTGACAGTGCTGCATATATGTTAAAAACAGGCAGATTATTAAAAGAAACATATCCTAATATGCTGCATATTACTTGTGTAGCAGATCCTCTCCACAGAATCTGTGAGTATATCAGAGACACCTATACGGAAACTGATAAACTTGCATCCGCTTTTAAAGAAGTTTGAAAAGCACCATTGAGAGTTGCTCTTGACAGGGAAAAACTTCCATATTTGTCAATGCGTCCCTTTTCAGTAATAAGAAGATGGGGAACATTGTTGGAAGCTACTAGTTTTTATGCAGAGAATTTCGATAGTTTACAAAATTTCGTTACATGTTTAAATGACGATGCTCGAAGTATTTCTGAGTGCAAGGAACTAATACAAATTCCAAATTAAAAAAATTAGTTGTACTTTCTTCAGGAATACTTTGGAAATTTACCAAAACTAATCACTTATTTTGAAAATCAAAATCTCAAATTAAATGATGGATTAACCACATTAGATGTGGCTATTAATAATTTGAAAAATATTGTGACTTCGGATGTGACCTTCGGCAAGATTTAGACGCAGTTTTTGATATAAATCCAGATTTAATAACACTGCGGCAATTATATATGGGGACAATGCCTCAAAATCTAACTGCTAAATACGCTGAAATAAAAGAATATTTCCAGGATGCACCTATAACAATTTGCGATGCAGATAGGACGTTTTCTATCTACAAGGATGTATTGATTCAAAGAGAACAAATTTTACAGAAGAGAACCTTGAGAAAGTGTTACTAGTTAATATTAATACTCCTTTACTCAACTCGAAGTACAAAATGAACAAATAAAAAATAATTATCCTTTACCTATTTTGTTTTTTTCTGATCACTTCTACAATAAAACTAATCGTCAAATCTAGACGCAGCCATATTTTTAATGACCTTTGTAGTATTACCTATGTCAAGCATATGTCTGTGTCACACAAAATTCAAAGTTTATCAACGCTTACTACAGCTATAATTACAACACAACAACTTCAGTGTCCCGATTTCTAGAGCGCCGACTGTACATTTAAAAAGAAGTATGGAAATAAGTTTCGTGGAAAACAATTTTTAATGTAAAATTTTAAATTTAAAGCTGCAGATTTAAGTAAATTCGCTATAACTTGAATAAATTAAGTTAGATAATTTAGATTTATATTGTTCTATGGCAGAGCATAGGTTTATTTCGAAAATTCCAAACATATTTCAAATATACAAGGAGAGTTTTTATGTTATCTATCTAGGCAGAAAGGAAACTAGTTAGAAAACAAAAAATACATATTTTCAACGTAAGAACCATTAACACTCACAATACATTAATTCCAATGTTTCTCTAGTTCGAAAAAATATATAACATATATTTGCTCATTCGTGTAGAATTTTAAAAGCACTCGTTTCTGATATTCCTATTTCTTTAGCAATAACTCAAACTTCTACTAGGCGTTCAGCCAACACTAAATCTTCAACTTTGTTGATGATTTCTTCAGATCGTGCTTCCAGAGATCTTCCGCACTTTGGGTCATCATGAATGGATTCTCTATCCCATTTGCTTACACCACAATTTGACTGTAAATAGAAGAGGCTATTTTCTCCATACACTGCCACCATTCTCTCATAAATGTTCTTCGGGCAACTGCCTTCGTTTAATAAAAATTTCATGTTCAAGTTTAAAATTACTCATTTTCTCTTCTTTAAACAAATGTAAAAGTAACAAATGTTAAGTTAACTTTGAGACGACAATATAAAATGTCACAGAAACTTGACTTAAGAAAATTGTCACGATAGCATATTGTTTCATAGCTAGGTAGATAACATAAAAAACTCCTCTCGTAGAATATTGAGGCTAGATTAAAAATTTCAAAGCAGTGCTCTGGTTGACACCCACTGAAACGCAGCTTCTTTGTCTTTGGACATATTTCTGGTAAAATAAAACTCCTCATCTCAATTTTTTTTTCTTGTGTTACTAATTTTGGATATAAAATCCGCATAGTATAGGTTTGTGGTGATGAATTTAAATCGTAACTGATCAACAGAAGGAAACACTTTAAAATCCTAAGGTGTCACCCTGACGCTGCCAACACTAAAGTTGACCCGAAATTTTCGTGGTAGCAGTAAGCTCTTTCTCTACCATTCTATACTTTGTACTTCTGATTCTAGATTAAAGTGATCAAAGCGACTTGGATTTCATCAACCGACAGAAACCTCTCAAAGTTCCCTATAACTTTAACACGTTCTGTACCAAATTCTTTTCTTGATAATATCAAAACATGGAGCACACCAACCGCTTATTATTGCCCCACAGGTACTTATTTTTATCAGCCTGAATAATAAAATAAGACCGATTATTGGGTGAAGCAGGGTTTAAAAACCTTGAATTTTGCTGTATCTAACTCGCAATTTACACTAAATGCTTGGTTTTGTTCATTTAATTTTCTTCTTTTACAATTTGACATGATGAAGAAAAAACGAATATCAAGTAATATCTTCAAGAGCGTATACTTGCTAGAAATACAATAATACCGTGCACTAATAAAACTACAGAATAAGTAAAACAATAGGCTACAAGCATGTTACAAGATTGACAAATGACAAGTCAGCCTTTTTAGAACATTAATAGTAAGAAAATAGTTTTTGTATAGAGATTAGGTCTGGTGGTGTTTTGCACTAGGTGGCGCTCTAGCATTTGAAATATATAATTGGCTGTTACCACCAGTAGTCACTGAAACTTACATTCATATCATTCATTATTTAACTCTATTAATTTTCAAATTGTCGTGATCTATATAATTAAATATTAATTAATACAAAACTGTAACATAGACAAATACAATACACAATTGGGATTTAAAATATAATTTGACTTGATAAGATCAGGAGTCAATATTGCCCCACTCAGGGTGGTGTGCTTCATCAGGGTAAGCTAACGGTAATTAAGTTGTACCTAATACAACATATTATATAATATCTATACAATAAAAATATACTTACAAATTGAACTAATGTGAGGAAAGGTTTTACGACAGCATGCCTATAAGTAAAGTGCAAACAAATACGCCAATGTTGAAAGATTAAAAGGTAAAAATTGTTTCTTTATCCAGCAACATCGTTTTATTAGTTTACACTTTACCTGTTGTTACATGCTTTCACAAAAAGTTTATATGTAATTTGTGAAAGTTTATTTTCTGGTTTGCCTATATTTTTTAATATTGCATCACGCTATATTACATTAAATACATTATTACACAATTTGATAAAATTTATGCAATTTGTTTCAATATTTACATAGATTCACTGAAAAGCAGCTACACTTCTTGTCAGGAAAGATAGTCTCTACGTCATCAATATAACATTGTATGATTCAAATCAGTACTTCGGCGTCATATTATATACTGTAAATTACAAAATGAATATGGAAACCATGACTTCGTTTCCGGGCCAAATAAGTTTATTGACAGTGGGTCGAATTTGTAGGTTATATGAACATATGTAATTGAACTACATCTTAGTTATATTACGTTAAAATTAATCTAAATTGAACAAAGTTGTGTAAACAGCAAATCAAATTAAACTATAACACCACATGAAAAATTAGATGAACTATCAAGAATTTGCATTTCTTTAATCATTGATCGTGCTGAATTAATGAATGGCAAAACCAAGCAACTTCAAGTTAGTTGTAAAAGCATTGTTATTGGAATTGAAACCATACAATAAAGCAGAGTATCGACTTTGTGTAACTATAATTACATATTCACTGTGATAACAGTTTCATAAACATTATTTTATAAAAAAATTTTTGTTAAAAAAAAAATAAACACTTTAGTTACATCAAATACATTTCAAGACAATTTTAAAGTAACGAATAGTAACGATTACTTAAAAGTACCGAAAATCGAAATCTCTATTATTCCAATTTTGTCCATTCGTAAATAAGGGCGAACAACTCCACACATTAAAATTAATTAATTTCGAATGAAACAAGACACACACAGAAAGTGTTATGAAAGTCCAGTTGCATTAAAATTTACAGAAACATTTTTCTTTGTCTATCAAATATTTCTGGAAATAATAATTCGTAATTTCCCCGCTTGATTTAATTATATTATTATAGTGAAATTCAATTTTAAATATCTTTTACCGTTAGCAACACATATAATTAAATTTAAGATTTCCTGATTCTAATACTAATTAGAGGAAATTCTGAAGATTCGCAAATTAAAACAAAGAGAAAGTTAATTATATATTTTTTCTTAATTTCTATTGTCTAAGAATTTAGTAAGTAAATATTTGTTATTTATTAGGCACATCTAATATCTAAATCTGGGTCAGTAATATCTGCTTTCTAGTGAACATCAAATAATACCAAACGTCTCCCTTTCGTTGTTTCTGTAAAAATAATAAAAACATGTTTCGTTTAACATATTTCTCACAAATTGCACTGTTCACGAGAAAAATAACGTCATCCATCACAAATGATGACAGATACTTTCTTGCAGTGTTAAGATAAGACGTGGAAAACCGCAGAATACATCTTGTCAGTGGATATCACAGTGAAACATGTTCACATACATATTCTTGTTGCATATACATACGTGCATAGCCCTAACACGCGTACATATTCAAGCACGAAGATTTAAAGACTTATATTTGCAGATTTGTGAGTAATTAGTACATTTATTTGCAACTACGCGAGCGAAATTTAACACTAACGTATATTGTGAGGATTTTAAAGTAAGATCAGCTTATGTAATCGTAAAAAGTACTAGTGAAATACGGAAATATTCATACTTTCTTCGAATTCTTAAATCCGTTCCTTATATATTGTTGCACATTTAAACTGACCTACTTTTATTTTAGACATTTTAGTATATTTAATCAATGTAAAACTCTTAACGCGGAATATACAATTTCTTTTAACACTTGAAATGAATCAAATATTCTTACATTTATATTTTTCAAGAGTGAATAACGAAAACATACATATTTCAACAATCACGTCATTATCTTCAGAAAAAAGTAAAATAAAACGATATTCATTGTATACCAATAATAAAAAATTCATAAAATGAAAAACACTTTAGTACTATAGTCACAACACTTTCATTTATGTAAGAGCGGAGAGTTACGTATTCTGGTAACATTTACAAAAGTATAATGCCCCACGTTGGGCGCCAAATTATTACATGAACGCTACTCGGGGGTGTTTCATATGTTTGAGCGCCAAATTGTTACGTAGACCCTGAATAGTTTGTATTTTGATTATGCTAGGTGGGGGCGTGAAAAGATAAACTCTTGTGCCTTGTGCTGATTTGATCCGAGCTAACGTCCTAGCAATAATTAGAATGATTTAAAATAATGTAAATAAAATAAACGCAACAACATTGTCCTTAAAGTTCTATTTAATATTTACATAGCTTTGAACTAGATTAAAATAATTAAATGAAAACTATAAGTACAGGTAACGACGAATAAATATTTATAAACCGAAAATAAATTAATGGCTTTGTAAATGTTATTAAGATAATATATGCATTCCGGCATTACAGAATTTACCAGGTTTTATTTACCCGGGATAAAAAATCGTGTAAAGCCACACTTGGCATCGTGGTTTATTGTGTGCTCGAACGAGCATCTGTCGGTGGAGACGTTTACCCCTTGAAGACCAGAGACTGACAGGACCTTGTCTGGAAAAAGTTCAAGTATGAAAGGTCGTTTCTGTGATCTAGTTGAAGTATAACCAACCATACTGCAAATAGCGATGCTTAAAGAATAAAATTTAATTAAAGACTCCAGTTGCCATTTAAATGGTTGTGACATCAATGAAGTTAATAGCATTAAAAGATTCTCTCTAAAAAATACTTCAAAATGTTACGCCACACAATATGAATTAGATGACCTTTACGCCAGTAAATTAAATGCGGTCATAATATTATGTCAATTTTAATACGCATTTTTATCATTTTGACATGTAGAAAACATACCGTTCAACAATACGTAAAATTACTAATTAAGATATAGTTAGAATAGAAATGTATTTAATTACTGAATTAAAATGCGCGGTATAAATTCCAAAGGAAATTACCAGAATTATAAAATGCCTGGACTGACTGTTAGGTCACAGATAGTTCCGTTTGTTCGGTGTTATATAAAAGAAGGGCTTTCTCTTGAAAATATTAATATGCTAAAAATTGTGTTAAGGATTTTTAATTTTGGTTTATTGAATAACTAAATTTAAAAACTGAGAAGAAAAGTGGAGGGGATAAAATGTGAATTTAGACCAATGTCTTCAATATTATGGGATTGTAGTCCAACACTAGCTCAGCTATACTACTCACGTATACAAGTAAATTCGCTTTTATTTATTTTTTTTAAACGTATAATAATTTCGATATTATACTATTCACTATATTCAAAGAGTTCATTTTTCTCCGGCGGCAGTTTTGTTGTTATTATTGTACGGCGGAGCTGAAAAAAGTACACTGAAATATCATGAGAAGAGTGTCTCTCTGATATGTATCGTAAATTCATTCTGACAGATATTTACGCAACTAACCTAAAACATCAAACCTTTTCAATTTGTGTGTAGTGAATGCAGTAAAAGTCGGAGCCCCTTGAACAATTGTCGTGTACTCCTCCACAGTTGTCAGAGAGCTCACAATTCAATAAATTCATTAATCCCATCAAAATCATTTATTATTATTACAGAGACTAAAATGTGTAATCTGTCATTTGCACCTAACATAAAAATGATGTTATACAATATCCAAAAAAAATTCTAAATAAACGCTTTCAAAAAAAATGGTATCAAAACTGCAGCGAAAGCTTAGTAATTGCCTCGCACACATTCTACTGCCTCACCTAACGCCTTGGCAGTGAAATGTATGCTCGGCTATAATATGAGCATTCTCTGCCTGGTCTATAATATACAAATACTATATACAAATCTGCTTATGCAAAAAAATGTATTCCAAAGTAATGGATGTGTCTTCCTTCATATATTAACACGATAAATTCATTCGATTATAAGCAAAAATAAAAACACCAAACAAGTAAATAAAAATAAAAATATGGTTTCAGCATTATAACTTGATAAGGCATTCAGTGCATTAGAAAATTATTTTACATGCATTCTATAGTAATTTAATATTATCTTATAATTCATAAATACTCTAACAGGAGCTTAACAGGAGTACAACGACAAAGTATAAATAAACTAACTTCAGAAACATTTTACATTTCATTGTGCAAATGCATTATCAATTGAGAATATAATACCAAATACGCTTTATACTATGGCAAGTGAAGATTACACCCGAGCGAACACACATGCACAAACATGCACATATGTACCCATTAAAGTTCAATTGAACAAATAATAACAATGGTAATACTAGTAGACGTGTACTCGATAAACTAAGTGGATTTCATTGCCAGTATACATTGTAATACACCAATTCAAGCGACTAATCCAACAAGGACACCTAATTAAACCGAGTAAACATTAATAGCGAGTGAATTACGTAAATTAAATAAAGAATTTAAGAAACTTTATAAATAATTTATTCTACTTATCCCACTACTCAAGTGTGCAATTCAATTTTCCTGTTTAATAAAATATGCATCGCTATTTAAAATAAAGTAAGCTTCTAAAACTAAGATTAAAGGTCTTTCTTTGGAGACTGTGGTTAAGTAAAAACTCAAAAAAGATACAAAACCCCTTACCACAATTAATAATCGTGTCTTAAATACGATTTCGACAACTAAGTTGTCATCATCGGTAGGTAAAACGACTAGTCAAAGTGTTGAACATGAGACCCAGTAAAGCTAGCCCATAGAATCGCGCACAAGTTTACACGGCGTCCACGTATACGCTAAGATATCCAGGAGGACACTGTATAGAAGGAGACATATAATGAACGTAATGTGGGTATATTATTTATTTATATTAGAAATAACTCCGTTCCAGTGAACAAAATTGATTTATGACTTCCTTTGAGTTTTCAAAATTTAAATAATTGTTCATCGCATATTGTTATATAGAAGAATCTGAATACTCATTCAATTTATAAGATATACAAAAAACTACGTTGTTAAACATACCTGTAAGATTTCTTGACATTTATTGTTTATTCAAAAATTACCATTTTGAATCCAATTATTTTATAAAAAGTTTAGCATAATTTTCTGTAAAATAAAATGGAAACATATAAATAATATTACTGTAATATAATATATATATAAATTGATAAACATAACCATGAATTCTTTTTATAGTTATACATTGATAAAATATTTATTAAAAAAAAAGGATAACTTACCTGTTTATTTAGTTTTAAAATCGTTGTTGTTTGTACCTTCTCTAAGATTGAGTAAAAGATCCTTACAAAATCGATTAAATGAATCGATTTAAACCGGAGGCGATCTAAATCTTTATTTTTAATCATATATCAAGTTCTATATCTATACCAGTTATCGTTTTAATTTATAATTAGTAGTGTTTAGATAATTTCTTAGCCGTTTATTAAATATAACAATTGATAAATTATTGAAGTTTTTCGGCTTTTATATGAAATATTTACAAATATCAAATTAGAATGTATGTAACTGCAGAGTAAGTGGGGTTGTAAACATTGATGTCTACAAATTACAAAGCAAATCATACGAAATTTGTAATTGAAAAATATTGTCTATGTTTGGACTCGAACCCAAGTCTACAGTTTGCCGGACTGTCGCTTTTACCACTTAGCCACAATAGACCTAGGTTCAAGCTATTTAGAAATGCATTATAAAGTAACAGCGTTAATGAATCAGATGTCAGTTATTGAATGTAGATGTCAAGTTGAAAGCAGAAGTCAGTTTTGAAAGCTGATGTCAGTTTTGATAGCAAATGTCAGTTAGTGAAAGCAAATGTCAGTTATTGAAAGCAGATGTCTGTTTTTGAAAGCTGGTGTCAGTTATGAAAGCAAACGTCAGATTAGAAAGTAGATGCCTATTTTGAAAGTAGACATCTGCTCTCAAAATACTGACATCTGCTTTCAATAACTGACATGTACTTTCAAAATAGGCATCTGCTTTCTAATCTGACGTTTGCTTTCAACTGACACCTGCTTTCAAAAACAGACATATGCTTTCAATAACTGACATTTGCTTCCACTAACTGACATTTTCTATCAAAACTGACATCAGCTTTCAAAACTGACTTCTGCTTTCAACTTGACATCTACATTCAATAACTGACATATGATTCATTAACACTGTTACTTTATAATGCATTTCTAAATAGCTTGAACCTAGGTCTATTGTGACTAAGTGATAAAAGCGACAGTCCGGCAAACTGTAGACTTGGGTTCGAGTCCCAACATAGACAATATTTTTCAATTAAAAATTTCGTATAATTTGCTTTGTAATTTGTAGACAGCAATGTTTACATCCTCACTTACTCTGCAATTACATACATTCTAATTTGATATTTGTAAATATTTCATATAAAAGCCGAAAAACTCCAATAATTTATCAATTGTTATATATATATATATATATATATATATATATATATATATATATATATATATATATATATATATAATCGACGATTAAAGCCGGTTACTATGGTAAAATAAACATAGGTGATTATCACTTATTAGTACAGTATAGGTATTGGAAATTAATATATTATAAGTTGTCTAATTGCTATAATATTCAGAGATATCACCGATGTTTCGCGGTTGGAATTTCTTATTAATCATTGTAAAATTAGTGGTAAATATCACACTGAATTGTTATTTGAAGGAATTTTACCAGAATGTAATTTTCTTTTAAGACAAAGCGTGATTACGTACATCTATTGATTAAGGAAAAATATAACAGATTGTACTGTAAAATACTCACATTTTTCTTGCAGTCTCCATTTGTTATCTCACGGATATTTTCACTTTTTCATGTAACTCGGAAAGACATTAGATGGTATTATATTCTAAGATGACAGAGAAGTATACTTTGAGTAAAATTAACTTGACAGGCGACCAAAAACTTTTATAAAAATAAAATTATTAGACCGAGAAATATGGGGAACTACTGCATATATTGCTAAAATATAATTTATGAGTTAACATAATACGTTTTAGTTAAAGTTTCGTCATTTACAAATATAAAATTTATTATTATTATCTCATTAAAACTAATGTTTTACATGGAATGAGAAATTCTATACGATATATGGAGCCTAATAATGTATATTGAGAAACTTTAGGTACCAGAAGTTCATTTTTTAATAGACCTGCAAACATTATAAGGGATTCTCTTGGAAACTTTAAACTTCTATGACTACGGGACCAAGATCCAAAGTTAACAGTAACATATATTATCTTAAAATAAAAATATTTAATAAAGTTTTATATTAGCTAGTTTGAACAAACCTGAAGTTCTGATAGCTCACTACCCCTCGTTCTATGCATAAATCAACATTTGGATATTTTATTAAGAATCGCTATATGCATAACCGATAGTTGTAAGAAATTTCTTCCTGTCATTCAAAAGCAGAATAAATCAATTGTTAAATAAAAACAAATGGAAACAGTTACACTTTTTTTATATTTTTTATATCCTTGACAAAGGCATCATTGCCGAAACATGTAGGGTTGTTTTAAATATATATACTTTGAAATAATAAACCAGACCTTTAATCGCCGACTTATTAAGTTTACTATATATATATATATATATATATATATATATAGTAAATTCAATCAGTTGGCGATTAAAGGTCTGGTTTACTTCAAAGTATATATATATTTAAAACAACCCTACTTGTTTCGGCAATGATGCCTTTATCAAGGATATAAAATATAAATGACAGTATATAAATGTCAAATAATTGAGTTGCTATGGATAAAATTATTCAAAGATACATTCCAATTGCATAATAATAAATCATTCCTTAGTATTCCATAAACAGATAGCTTGTGTCTCTTTCTGGGTATGAACTTGTGTGTTGGTTGCTGCTGGCAGCTTGCGTCTCTCTCTGAGTGTGTGGTTTTGTGTTTGTGTGAGCGCGTAAGTGTAGGGTTTTGTATGTTGGCGCGCTCGTGCGTGTGTTTAGTGACCGGTAGCGTAAATTTAGAGAGATCGGATAACCAGCCGTTGCGCAGGGCCGCCAACCCTTTCCCGGCAACTTCTTTACTTTTCCGTGCAGTACTTCGACGGCCCGACCCCCGCCCCATCGAGGCAAGGCTCAGACCAGCGAAGCGCACCCTGCACGGGGTTGCTCATCGCCAACCGAGGGAACACCCTTAGCGGCTACTTCGGTCGACGACGGTCACACTTTGTGCCATCTTAACATTTTCCGCCATGCGGGGGCACTGCACACACGTCGAACGTGTGTGTGCTGTTAACGGCAGCCTAGCCATCTTGTTTACAAGCACAAATATCGGAGGACAAAATGTTAATCTTGCAAGCAACACATTTAATAATAGTACCAGTATATTTTAATGTAGGAAATCGGTTAATGCATTTATTCACACTTTTCCAACTTAGCATGTTTACATCTAATACGTCTCGATTGATACTAACCTATCGCGATCGAGTCATGCATACATACTTCGGGTATGTATGTACGCTTTCGGATAAAATCGTCGTCACTGCAAATCCACTCGTTTATCCAGGTTTATTTTGACACTTCTAGGTAAATATAATACCACCATGAAAAAACTCGAAAATATGGTGAAATCAGTTAATTCATGGCATTTATTTAAATATGCTTTCATTTTCCCGTATCTATATAAGTAAGCTCTATTTGTAAAGTATGTAGCTGTTTATTTTAGTTTTTTTACTTCGCATGTTTGAATTAGTCCAAAACCATAAACAAGACGCCTGGTCTGATTCTATTGTACGGATGAAATATCGCAACTCTAATTATTACGGTATGTACTATTACGATCGAAAAATAAGGGACAAGTCTTAACACATAAATTCGTCATATTTTTACATTGTAAATCTGATTTCAAATACAAACTGACGTTGGTGACATTTCATAAATTTGCAAATATCATTTTATCATGAAGTAGACTTTACAATGTACAAAAATAAGTGTCCCTTATATTACGATCGCAACCGTACTTCTCACTCAAATTTACTAGTGGCTAACACTATTTTAATGTCGTGCGTTCAAAAAAAACACTGCCTCAGAGTTGGCCATGCAATTTCTAGGTGTGTCCTAATTCAATTATAAAATTTTTGTTAATCTTCCTTTACCTCTATTTCCTTTAACTAACTTATAATCTATTCTTTTGACTTCCCCGCTTTGCGTGTTATCGTCACTCCCAGATAATCTATTTGTTCCACTTTCACTATGGAATACTTTCTGTGTCTTGCACAGTTTATACCGCGAGATCAAAAATTATATTGATAAAGGATAGCCATTCTTTTGATATAATTCTGATTACATTATCAGGTTAACTGTCATACTCACATTTGACTGACACAATTTGTAAATATATGTTTATCTAAGATGATTTACATGTTTGAATAAACATTTTATTAAAAATTAATAAACAAATTACAATAAATGTTCGAAATCACCCCCGCCTTGTTCGATGCACACGTTTACGCGCTTTTTCATGCTATCAAAAGCATTTTGCAACATTTGTGGCGTTATGTTTGCACATACTTCAATAATCTTTTGTTGCAGTTCTTGCAAATAATGTACAAGAGTTCTGAAAATTATATTTTCGCAGTAAGGGAACACAAAATAGTCCATAATAGTCAAACCAGGTGACCTCGGAGGAAACTCAACTTCCGTATGCAAACTTATAAGTCGATCATCAAAAACCTCTCGGTGAAAGGCTATAGTTTCTCGTGTTGTATGTGCTGTTGCACCGTCATGTTGAAAATAACCATTATGAAGTTCATCGTCGTGTAGTTGTTGAACAAATTCAGTCAAAATATTATTTCTGTACCTCTCTGCATGGATGGTGAAATTGAAAAAGTCGGCCCAATTATCCTTCCACGTGACAATGCCATCCAAACACCAATTTTTTGAGAATGTAGTGGAGATTCAATAAAAAATGCGGTTTATTAGTGCTCCACATTCGCATATTTTGAGAATTTATGTACCCCGAAAGATGAAACCATGCCCCATCGGACAAAAATGTTAACCATTAGCAGAACGCAAGACGTCTCTGGTGCTCTGTTGGCAAAAGAACTTGATATGATTGCATCTTAAATGGATGCATGTTTAAGTTCTCCTTTACAATGGTTCGGCATGTTCCATAAGATCCCATTTCTTGGGACAGGCGTCTCAAAGATTTTGTGGGGTTCTGTTCCATACGATTACGAACGTCAATAATTACTTCTTCTGTACGAATAGTTGGCCTACCAGCACCTTTTTTTTATGAGTTACAGATCCAGTTTCGCGAAATACACCAACACTATGTACAGGGCACATATAAAAATCTTGCTCTAACTGCGAAATTTGGTAAATGCTCACTAAAATTATCCAAACCTAAACGCTTACTGTATTCCCAAATTCCATTAACTAGCATACCTGTTCTAAAATACGCTTCGATCATGAAAGTTTTGTGTGCTGTGGTGTAAACCATAATTGAAAAATTACAAGATGTCAGAGAGAAAATATATTCACAAATATTAATGTCAGTATGACACTAAATGATATAACTTAAGACATACGTTTTACATTCCATGACAAACCTTTATCAATATAATTTTTCATCTAGTGGTATCTAAATTAACGATTCCCCCTTTATCGTGATTATTATTATATTATTTATACTCCTACATTGGTGTCTATTGTCTTAAAAATAAAAAATACATTTAAAATATGAATAAATTAACGAGAATTAGTTGCACTTTCTCTCCTTCTAAATTTAATTTGTAAAGTTTATAAATTTAAATGAAAATAAACACAAATAAGTTAGCGCTATGTGTCATAAACTATATATGAATAATATGAAACATCTTATCATAAAAACTGTGGTCATTAAATGCCCAAGCTTGCATGTTTTTAACTAGAATTAGCGGTTGCTAATTCTATTCGCCAAAAAATTTAAGAATTCCTGGGCCAGCGATTACTCGTGTGTGGCTTTATCATCCCTACTCTTGCGTTGTGCAAACAATGAATACAAAATAATAATCAGTACGTGTTTTGTTTGTAAACTGCAAAGAACGCTCTTAGTGCATCGTATAATTTCTGCAATGTGTGGTTAGTGCGAGGACGTTAGAAAATGAAATTTATTGATAACATATCAATAAAGTTCGTTGAACAATTTTAGATTCTAGATAAAACAGAAATCCTATAGACAATCTTTTGAAAGATGGAAGAAAATAGTGGTAATTAATTTATATTAATAATACATACATATAATATTTTCTTCTTTAAACCAGAGGTTCATAAGTTATTCAAGGAATTATTTTCGTAAAATATTTTCTATATATCTTTGAGATTTATGTTATATAATATAATTTATTTATATAATAGCGGTTAGCGTATTTAGTAATAAAGATTCTCTTTTTAATAAACAAAATTAGAGGTTACAAAAATTTGTTAAAAGAAATTAATCAGAACCGAAGCAATATGATTGTAACCAAAACTAATAACAAAGTAGTTAGTTACTTTTGCACTTGCTTCAAACTCCTTTTACAATTAACACGTAGATACAAGGGATATTCTTCTAATATTGAGATGATCCAAATGTCGCATGAGATGTTCATTTTATTTACTTTTTAAGAGTTTAACTAAGAGAAATCAAAAAAATATTGTGTTATTTGGGGCTGGAGTTATTTGCGTTAAATATGTCTGAAAAAATTTTGAAATTCAATGAGTGTAGATTAATCCAGCAGAAATGCTTGCATAGATTAAGAATTTATTTAATTTTAATAATCATGTTCATTAGTTTTCTAAAGACTCTAATACAACGAGTTTCGTTTTGGCGGCGAATCTTCAACGATAATTTTGTAGAGAGCATCGCCCACGCGCGTGCTATTGAAAATTTGTACATTTAAAGAGTTTTTAATTTTATCTATATAATTGGAAAACAAACGAGTGATGATCTATAAAAAACGAAATACATTTTTATGTGTTCATTTTGTAGTTCACGTTGAGTAAAGGAGTTTTAGTATTAACTAGCAATACCTCCTCAAGGTTCTCTTCTGTAAAATTTGTTCTCTTTGAATGAAATAATGGGTGATTCATTTAGAGATACTTTTTCCAAAAGCAAAGAACACATGAAAAAGGCCAATTTATTTAAGAAACTTGATTATCATACAAAAGAACCATTCTTTACAATTATTTTTTAAAGATTATTTCTCTCAAATGTTGGCCGCGACTGCGGTTAACGTAGTCTATTCTGCTGTTCCAATTTTCAATGACGCGTTCTAGCATTCCGAGTGGTATTTGTCCAATGACCCGAGTATTATTGGCCTCCAATGCCTCAATTGTAGCCGGTTTATCCATGTAGACTTTAGACTTCACGTAGCCCCACAGAAAAAAGTCTAATTGTGTGATGTCACAAGATCTAGGCGGCCAATTTACTGGTCCGAAGCGTGAAATTAAATGTTCACCGAATCGTTCTCGCAGTAAAGCCATAGTTTCACGAGCTGTATGGCTAGTGGCGCCATCTTGTTGGAAGTGAATGTCTTGTAGACCACGGGTGTCAAGTTCAGGCAGCAAATAGTCCCTTATCAAGGCGCGATAACGGTCGCCATTCTCAGTCACATTCCGGCCGGCTTCTGTTTTGAAGAAATATGGTCCAATTATTCCACCGGCCCATAATCCGCACCAAACAGTTGTTTTGTCTGGATGTAATGGTATCACTTCAATCTCTTCAGGTTGCTCATCACCCCAAATACGGGCATTTTGCTTATTTCGGAGAACAAAATTTTTGTCGAAAACAGTGGATCTTCTGCAAGTTTATCAAGAGTCCAACGGCTGAAACGGAAACGATTCGTAAGGTCGGTCGCCTTTAGTTCTTGCACTAGTTGAATTTTGTATGCTTTTAAACCAGGATCCTTTCGTGAAATACGCCAAGTTGTTGCATACGACAAACCAAGCTATTGAGAACGGCGACGAATTGATTCTTCCCGGTCTTCGCGTACACTCGCTGCTACCGCCGCTATATTTCCTTCACTACGTGCTGGATGAGGTCTTTGTGGTCGCGTATTATCCATTATTGTAAATTGAGTTTCAAACTTATTGATGGTATAGCGAATTGTGCGTTCGGTAGGCCGATTACGTGGCCCATATATTGCTCTAAGCGCACGATACACATTCCTTGTAGAACGCCCATTTTCGTAATAAAGCTGTACTATTTGTAGACGATGTGCCGGGCTAAGTCTTTCCATTCCGTAATGTCAAATAGTACTGAACCAGAATGCGCAGTCCGCTGACGCGTCATATGCGCGCTCAGCCATTAAATCCCCACCTAAAAAAGTACCTCCAAATGAATCACCCATTACATCCTTGTAGATAGAAAACGTTCTTTCTACAGCGCAACTGGTTATATGTGCATACTGGAAATATTCTTTTATCTCAGCGTATTTAGCAGTTAGATTTTAAGACCTTATCCGCATACACAATTGTCGCAATGTTATTAAATCTGGATTTCTATTAAAAACTCCGTCTAACTTTTGCCGAAGGCCACATTCGAAGTTACTTGGAATATTTTTCAAATTATTAATAGCCACATCTAATGTGGTTAATCCATCATTTAATTTGAAATTTTGATTTTCAAAATAAGTGATTAGTTTTGACAAATTTCCAAAGAGTTCCTGAAAAAGTTTTTTTGCTAAAACAAAATTTTACTATAATATATAACAGCAAATCTTCCTTATATACATTCTTATATTATATACATTTCCTTTCTTTGCCTAGAATTTTACCACGCTTTTATGTTATAATCAATTTCACTAATTTTTTTTGGGTTAAATAAAGCTCTGTAGAAACAGAAATGCTCTCTGAATTTAGATGAACTTGGTCAGTATAAATAACCTGGTGTCTGAAGGAGCTAATTTTGTGAAATAAATTAATCTTATCTCTAATTAACCGAAAAACAACGCTTGGCGGGCTATTAACTAATACAAAAATAATTAATTAGCCAATTAAAAAAAAAGTTTTGAACGCACACAATAAAACGTAATGAAGAAAATTTAAAAAAATTTGACCACTTTTAACCGATGTTGAGGACAATTACAGCATATTGTTCTTCAGTAGCAAGGTCAATCATCCAGCGAATTATTCACAACGTGATAATTAGCAGATAGTTCCGCAAAAAATGAAGATATAGATAATAATAAATTGTTAAAGCAAAATCAAAAGCAAAAACCCTGAAGTAAGCATTCAAATAAAAGAAGATATTAAAACAATAACTTAATGCAGGTGGCATAGATGACGGACGAAACCTACGTCCAAAATGAAGGGCCACTAAATCTTTCAACGCAGATGACCGCCTAATACACTAACATGGCGTCCTAAGATAACCATTCATCCCAATAATAATTTAAATTTGAAGAACGAAAATATAAATTGACAATTTCAGTTAGTCCTTTATTAAGTTTTCATTATGTTCACATCTAATAGTGATTAACTACTCAAAAGCTAATGGGAAAGTGAAAAATGACTTTAGTGTGTCGGCTTCGTAGAAGAATGCCAAAGCAGAAAATTAATCACGCCATCTATATGCACTAGAAACTAACTCGTGCACTACTCTACCAAAAACAATAGGAAGTAACCAAAGTATACCTGCCATACTAATCTAGCCTCAATAACAACATGATCTAAACTAAGCATACGAGAACACGTGGATAGGAAACTTAAATTGTTACGGTTAAAACACTAATAACAAACCGAAAATAGTATAATATTGATAATAAAGAATCTAAGTTATTAAATGCAAATGTAACAAAATTGAAATAGGAAAAGTTATATTAAAAATATATCAGTAACATTAGAAGTCTTACACCCAGAAGAAATAATTTGTTCAACTAGATTTTTGGCAATGTGGTAGTTTTACATAAAAAATGAAACGATAACATTTGCAAAAAATTTTATTAACATGTAATACGAAAAAAAATTAATAATGTGTTTGGCAACACCATAGCTGAGTACCTACACTCCTGTACTCATCTAGGCATCTACAAAATGAGATGGTCGCTATCTGCTTGTGGTACCTCCTTCCAAGCAACTTAAGTTTCATGGATTAACTGCTCCAGAGTCTGTGGAGGATGGTGCAAATTGGATAGTCTCCTCCCCATGATATCCCATACATGTTCAATGGAGTTCAAATCCGGTGAAAGGGGTGGCCACGGCAAAACTTTAACGCCTGCTTCTTGGAGAAAGTCCATAGTTCGACGAGCAATATGGGGACGTGCGTTGTCTTGCTGAAAAAGGGCGTGTGGACGGCCATCTAGATAAGGTAATAAAGTAGTTTGTAGGACGTCATCAACATAACGCACAGCTGTCATACTGCCTCGAATAAAGAGAACTAGTGATCGGCTACCACAGGCAATAGCTCTCCAAACCATTACTTCAACATGCCTCTCAACAGCAAACCCAATATCACGTCGCTCTCCACGCCGGCGTGGTACCCTTCTACGACCATCGTGCATACCTAAACAGAATCGCAATTTGTCGCTGAAGACTACATTACGCCATTCTGCTTCCCAATGAGGCCGTTCCCTGCACCAGTTCAAACGTTGACGACAGTGATCCGCACTCAAAGGAAGCTCTAATCGTGGACGGTATGAAAAAAGTCCAAAGGCTTGAATTCAGCGATATAGTGTACGCATAGTAACAGGTCTACGTTCTTTTTCAACGGTCTCGTAGAGCTAGTTGTCTGACGCGCCTATCTTGACGCTCTGTGGTACGCCTCGGATGAACAGTTGGCCTTCTTCGTGTTCCTCTACCTTCTTCTGTCTACACACGGCACACACACATTACCGTCATTGCAGTACAATTAATACGGCGGCCAATTTTGCGGAAGGACAAACCAACATCTCGATAGGCAACAATTCTACCCCTGTCAAAGTCACTAACACGGTGATAATTTTGACGTCTTCGAACTCTAGGCATTTTTTACGTTTAACACTCGTAGACGGGCGCGCAATAACAAAACATTTTTGTACTACTCAGCTCTCATAAACAGGTTTCTTCACAAAAAACTAAGAGATAAATTGTTTTGCCCATAAATTATAAAAGATAAAAAGCTGACATTCTTATCATAACATGCTTTATATATAGTCGTTCTGATGCCAAAAAATAAAGTTGAACAAATTATTCCTTCTGGGTGTAACACTTCTAATGTCACAGATATACTAGTAAAACACTTCTAATGTCACAAATATACTAGTAAAAGGAATTACAAGATACACAGGCGAAAGCAATACCAAAGGAAAATTATTTTTAAATATTAACAAGATGTAATACACATAATATGCATTAAATTTAAGGAAATGCTTAACCAAAACAAGTTAGTCGGAAGGTATAACATGGTACAAAACACAAAACACTAGTAAGAATATCATGAATTATTTAAATAAATTATTAAAGAACTAAGGATGTTTCGCTAGAAGTTATCAATGGGGCGAAAATGTTCGGTAGGGAATCGTAAACAGTACAAACGGCACGAGGAAATCAAAAGCTACAAAATTCAGAGGAATTAAGAAATTTCATGAGGAGGTACACTAAATACTGCGGGTTATTGAGATTAAGTAAGCAGAGTAAGGGATTAGCTAAGTTACTATATGGTAAATTAACACGTAACACTTAAGCCAACTTGTATTACTTTTATAAATTACTATGACATATACGCAGTCGAGAGTATAAAAATTTAGATTAAAAATGAGGTTAACAATAATTACATTATTTTTTCATTTCACATGAATTCATATGTAACTTTACGTAACTACCATCCTTGAAATATTTACTACTATGCACACGGTAGTAAATACGCCTATACTAGTGAGCAACCGGTATTCGATCTAACTGGCTAATTTTCAACGCGATGTAGAAAACAAAGTTTTACATTCCGATGTGGTAATTGGTGGTTTTTAATGTTTGCATTTCTTTTAAGTGCGTGATTTTAAAATGTACGTGTGTGTTATGTTTACATCATAACGTGCAATATAAAATATTGCGTAGTATCCTTCAGGGAAAAAAATAGAGGCAGAAATCGTTCTAAGTTACCAGAAAAATAAAGAATTGACTTTTGTTTAAAAAGAATCAAGAATGAAATGGAGTTCTTCCTACTTCTACCTGTGTTTGAGAAAAATGACCGCCCAAATAGCGATAATTACAGACCTATAAATATTTTATCTAATTTTGCCAAGTTCTGGAACACACTTTATATAATAAAATCTATTCGCATATTATTTGTCCATACATCAACATCGATTCATACCGAGCAGATGTTGTTCTATTAAAGATGACAACTTAATTCTCGAAACACGTATTTAGAGCTTATTGATTTATAATGTGGTTAGGGATTTTTCTTGTCTCTGTCTGTTACTGAATATATAACCTAGCCCTGTCCTGATTTCCCTGTCAAGTAACAGAAAGCAATATTCATTGTATTTGAAGCCTCGCTTGACTAATAACTTAAACTACTCAGTTTATTACGATATTTTATCAACTACCCTCGTATATATTTGTATTTCTCTATCCTGATGTCGTATTTCACCGATAGCGGCGCAAGTAGCGTGCGTATTGCAATTTTTGGTGGACCGAACAAAGAAGTGGTGTTCGTTTAATCTCACTTCCGTCTGAGATAACGAATAGGCTAGTCGTGTGTAAGATTGAGACCATTTTGTATTTTGTGTCGTACTTGTTGCAATTTAAAATCGCTTTTTGGGGTTAGTATTGGTCATAAATCTAATGCTGAGTCTTTTGGCGACAACTTATAGTTGGTTTAGCACACACAGACTTTGATATTTAAGCCCGCTATCCTCTAAATCGGTAAGTCGACGCCATTTTCTCGTTACGATTTGGACCTAATCAATCTTCTTATACACGTGCTATTTTACACCTTTAGTGCATTAAGCTATGGCTAAAGTTACCCACACCAGAACTAAAATAAATTTGGCGCTGGCCTGGATGTTAGAGGATTTAAGTCCTATTGGATACGCAGTAGATGGTCGGCCCACGTGGTCAGATTCTTCATTTGATAATTTGCCATGTGTCGTAGTGTGGAACTGAACTTACCCCGTCATCAGATAAATGATAACCAATATTGTTCCCGTGGATTACCTTTAATTAATAAATAATATTTCATGTCATTCAGGCATCTATCAGGAAAGTTATTTTCCATTTTATCGTAATATGTTATAACAATATATTAGCGTAAATAGAGTATATGATTAGCAAACGTCAACTAATAATAAAAAAAGTACTACCAAATCAATTATTTGAGAAATTTTTGCGCTACTTATGTCTACTTATTTTACTGGAAGGCTTTTGTAGCGCCGTGTTTAGAAGAAAATTCATTTTACTATAAAACCATTTAATCGACCGTCTACTTTTCGAGTTGTGCGAGCGCAAACATACGCAGGCTGAATTTTTATATACAGTGAGAGCCATAATGTTTGGTTCATTTTAATTGTTACTAACATAACAAGTGCGTTAAATATTTAAATAATTATAACATAATCTGAAAACGTTAAGAATGGGACTTTTATTTCTTGAATATTGTATTCGTTAAATCCCCAGACATTAGAGTCGGATAAAATCACTCATCACTCTTTGAAGCATCTCCTGGCGAATAGCCTTGAACTTTTTGCCGCCCCATTTTAACAACTGTCAAAATATCTCCAAAACCTCCTCTTCCAATTATTGCGCTGGCCAACAATTAAATTTTTCTGCTGACTATAATCTAACACTTGTTTTCAATCAATATTGGTAGGCTAATGCCAAATATAAAACCCATTTGCCCCTACCACGTCAAGTTTTCTTTCAACGGCACTATTTGTTTGCCGATTTCCAAATTCTTGAAAGTAAACGCAGCGAATTCTTAATTCTTCAAACAATTGAAAGACATTCCAAATACATTTATCTCATTAGCATAATGTACAATTGTACATGATAATATTTAAGTACTTAATGTAATAATTAAGTAATAAATAATTATAAAGAGATGCAAGTCTATTAAGCTAATCCTTTTCATTAAGTAAACATATTAGAGTTTAATAAGGTTTTATTAGAAAATATTGATCACTTAGGACTATTTAAAAGTAAGCGAGGGTGATAATAAAACGTTAGTTACATGTTAGTTGTTAGAGAAGAAACTACATCATCTCTACTACTCGAAAATGTGTAAATAGTGCCGATTTGTTTTGCTAACATTTGTGACAGCTTCGCCGTTCTCAGTCAAAGAATAACTATGTATTACTGCTTTCGTTAAGAAAATGTATTTGGCTTATTTCGACGTAAAACTTGCTGATCAGGACAAGTTATGAGCTCCACATAATGTGTGTATATCAGTTGTGGAAAATTTTCGGCAGTCGACCAAGGCAAAACGCAAGAAATTAGCTTTTGACGTTCCAATGATCAATCACGTAGATGATTGCTATTTTTGTTTAGTTCAGACCTCCGGTTATAATAAGAATAGAATTGTATTTCCTAATATTGTCTCCGCAATTCGACCAGTGCTTCATTCCGATGAAATATCCGTGCCAGTTTTTAAAACCCTTCCTTCACTTGAGTATTCGTATGCGGAAGGCATGGCAAATGCTATTGAGGAGCAAGATTCAGATGTAGATTGTGACTATAGTGATATAATTTCTAATAATGGACAAGAGCGTTTTACTTAAGCAGAATTGCATGATTTAGTAAGGGATTTAGGCCTATCAAAGGAATCATCGGAACTGATAGTTTCAGGATTAAATGAAAAGAACTTACTCGAGCAAAGGACGAAGATAACATTTTATCGTAGCAAGGAAAGTGATCGTGTCCAATATTTTGAAGAAGAGTGTGAATTTGTTTATTGTAACAATGTGCCAGGCTAACTAAAATGGGCGTTGTACAATATGACCCAAGAGTGGTGTTTGTTTGTCGACAGTTCCAAAAGAAGCCTCAAGTGTGTCCTACTATACATTGGGAATGTTTTCGGTTCAATTCCTATTGAATATTTCGTTAAATTAAAGGAAGCATATGAAGACTTTGAGAAAGTTATAAAGCTACTAAAATATACAGACCATAGCAGGGTCTTCTATGTGGATTTCAAAATAGTAATATTTTTACTTGGCTTTCAAAGAGGATATAGAAAATTTCTGTGCCTTTTGTGCCTAAGATAGTCGAGCTAGAAACCAAAACTGGATTTAGAAATATTGGCCACCCAGAACACCCCTAGATAGTAGAGAAAAGAATATTATAAGTCAACCTTTAGTCAATAGAGAAAAAGTAATTCTTTCACCTCTTCACATCAAATTTGGTCTTATAAAGCAATATGTTAAAGCTCTAGCCGTTCCAGTACATATGTGAAAAGTTTCCACGAATAAGTTACGAAAAAATTAAAGCTGGGGTATTTGATGGACCTCAAATTAGAACTTTAATAAGAAATCCAAATTTCATCAACTCTATGAACGAAGCTGGGAAGGAAGCCTGGACAACATTCACGATGATCTCGTACAATTTTCTTGGAAACAAAAAAACCTGCACTTATAAAGGTCTAGTACAATCAATACTTAAAAAATTTCACCGCCTAGGTTGGTTACATGAGCCTAATGCTTCATTTCCTTCATAGCCATCTTGATAGGTTTCCCGAAAATTTAGGTCTGTAAGCGATGAACAAAGCGAGAGATTTAATCAAAATTTAAAAATCATGGAAACTCGGTACAGAGGAAGATGGGATCCTCATATGATGGCCGACTACTGTTGGATGTTCAAAGGGACTGTCAAGCCAAAATACATAGCATAAAGTGCTACAAGCGAAAATTTATTCCCTGATTGTTGTTTTTCCCTTTTACAATTACTCTTGTAATTTTTTTATGATAATTATGTAAATACTTACACTATACTCGTGCCTAAATATTGTATTGAAGTAAATAAATGGATTGATTATTAAATTTTATACTATCTTTATATCGTAACAGGTTTTATGCAAGTAACTACTAGTGATGTTTTAAAGAGCATAGTAAAGTATTTTACGTGATACGCAAAAACTAATATGATTTTCGGATTCAGCACACCCGAATTAGTAAAATCAAGTCTCACTTAGAAGTCAGCAAAAATCATGTTGGCCAGTGTAATCAATAGATTTGCAGTAGGTGAATTATATAATTAGATATGTTGCTAATTAAAAATGAATAAACCATTTTGCCTCTCACTGTATATGGAGATATTATTGTTATTACTTTTGTGACATTCTAGAAGAATATGTAGTTAGTTTAATTACCTAGTTTTTGCCACATTTGGTCTAATCTTTTGTTATTGTTAGGAAAAGTATAATCAATAAACACACTACTGCCACAAACGTTGTGGCGGTATCATATATATTATTTAAACTGTCTTCAAAATAAATAATAATATAATTAATAGACTTTGTAATTAAGGTACCGTTACAAATGAGATATCTTAAAATTCTTTCTAAATTGCCAACTCCTAATAATATATAAACTTTGTGCGTAAATTTCTCTACAAAGGCGCTCGAGACATATTCGATGCAATTTCTCTATTTAATTAGTCGTCTTCAAAATGTATTATCTAAATGGAAACACCACAAGAATTTTAATCATACATTTTCGTACGGCTAGACCACCTACAGACAATCGTATTTAATTGCACATGTAAAATCAAAGAATCTGTCGTACATAGTTAATTGATTTGTCTATATTCTTTATTATAATAATAAGTTATAATCAGAGAGCGGACTGAAGCGATTGAATGATCAATTGCCCCCCGGTAAAACGTTGCGGCGGTTTCATGTATAGTATACATGTTATAACCGCCCCACTATTTGCTTGCGCGATTGCATTCGTCGGGCAGATGTTGATATTTCCGTCGCTATTGTGTCTATTCATTCATAAAATTCTATTTTACAGTAGTGTGTATCTGGTTCCATTTCTTTCAGTGTTATTTGGTTACAACTTTTAGTATTTCAAAAAGACAACAATGGTAGGATGG
This sequence comes from Melolontha melolontha, assembly GCA_935421215.2. Lineage (NCBI taxonomy): Eukaryota > Metazoa > Arthropoda > Insecta > Coleoptera > Scarabaeidae > Melolontha > Melolontha melolontha. The sequence continues at coordinate 43,016,924 of OW285240.1, read as the reverse complement.
ATTGAAGGCTATACAGGTTGGTTGCATATTAGTAATGATACCGAGATATATTGCAGTGTCTGTTCATTAAATGTAAGGGGTCCACAAAAGTTTAATGTGCAGAGACATGTTTCTTCAAAAACTCATCTAGAAATATTGCTGTAATTCTTTCTGAGCGAGATAAATCGAAAAATAAGATAGAGCTGCAAACAGCAGCAATTTATAACGGGTAAATTTTGAATGCATCCTGTATGATCATCGATATAACAAATTTGATGTTTATTTTATGAAGAGTTTCTCGTTACTTTCTGTAATAGGTTTTAATATGCAATAATACAGATCGTGTTAAGAAAAACACATCTGTGTATATTTAGTAAATGTATATTGAATGTTTAATATTTTATAGATTATTATATCTCTTTACGTTTAGTTTATAAATATTAATAATATAAAATTTAAATCATGCTATACCTATCAATTTATATAAAAGGATATTTAAAATACTATAGTAATAGTAAATTTCATAATAAATACTTGAATTTTGCGAATTTCTTAAATTCGCAAACGTTGTTTATTATGACAGCTACAATGCACGGGAAATTTCAAACAAAGATATCCATTTAGGTCTTAAAATATCAAATGTATATTATTATTTGATATGCACCACAAACTAGAATAACCTAAAAAGACAATAACAACATTGTAACAAACTATACATAATAGAATGTGCGTGTTAAAAATTGACATTTTGTAATACTTATCTATAAGAACAAACATGCCATTCGTTTTAAAATGTATCGACCAAGGGATTAACACCAGAGAAAACAACTCAAAAGATTTTATAGTATACAAAATAGAGTAATATGGTATTTGACAATCCATTAGAGATAGATATATTTGTTTATATGATATAAACAATGCAGCTGTCAACTGAGTTCAGAACTATAGTTTAGTGTGTTTCAAGTTGCGATATAGGAGAACACGTCAAGCGGAAGATAAGAAAAAATAATCTATAAATTAGTAAGAGGGGAAGATACGACATGTGAATCTAAAATATGGTAACGTGAATGATAAAGAAGACATTGCAGAGTTGGACATTAGAAAAGGACAGAATAAATAGAAAGAAAACACATCACATACAGTTTTGGAAAAAGAAACATTTAAAAAATTAAAATAAGAACTTATTTAAAATATTAAACACTGTTAGAAAGAAATATTAAGAAAACGTAAATCAATATAAACGAAAGTTTTTAAATATAAGACCAAACTTGGCAGAGAAAATTTGTACATTCGAAAAAAGGCTGATGTCACAGGTCATATATACAAGTGTCCCGTATCGTTATGTTCAAATTTTAGGAGTGTAAAGTAAACTTCATTTCAAGTAACAAAAACGCAAAACTTGTATATCCATTTTATTTGCATCAAAGTTACATATCTACGAATGTGATTGTCAGATCATGAAAAAAAATGTAATCCTAAAGTCAATACAAACTGATTTTATTTAAAAAAAATTATACGATTCAATAACAGGCCTGTGATTGTTAACGTCGCATAATAAAATGTTATCCTAAAATAAATAAACACGTGTCGTAGTGCATACAGTAATTTCTTGGAGATCTACCAAAAAGAGTACTGGAAATTGATTTATGATAAAGAAGGTTCTTATTTATTTCGTAAGTGCTGAACCATGAATATCATACAATAAACAAATGTTCAGATGACTGTTAACGTTACATTTTTTAATAAAGGATTACATTACGTTTCAGTACATACAACCGTTATTAGCGTTTTCTTTGTTCAAAATGCCTTACTGATTTTCTTCTCAAGAGCATGCGGACATGGATTTTGTGTATGGCTACTGTAACGGCAGTGCACGTCAAGCAGTTATTGAATACCGATATCGGTTTCCCAATAGGCGCATTCCTCATTACAGAACATTTCTGGAAGTACACAGACAATTTCGGGAATGCGGACTGGGTGATTATCTTTTCGACCGAGGAGTAAACTTGCCAGCAGACTTAGAGAAAGAATCAGTATCTATTGTTACAAGGGATCTAACTCTCAGTGTACGTCGAATCGCTAGATAACTAGCAGTGCCACAACGACAGTTTGGCGGATTTTAAAACGTGAGGGCTTATATACATATCACTATCGCAGAGGACACGGTTTGCTTGAGGCAGATCACTATGCTCGTCTAGTTTATTCTACCTGGATATTAAGACAGTCACGGCTTCATTTTAATTTCTGCAGAACAGTCCTCTGGACAGATGAACTACGTTCACGAGAACTGATGTTACAAATTTGAGAAACCTGCACAGGTGGTCATCAGAAAATCCCAAAGCTATACGCCCATCTAAATTTCAACATGAATTTTCTATTAACGTTTGGGCGGCCCTAATCGATAACTTGATGAGTGGTCCTGTCGTTCTTCCTGGGAGGTTAAATGCGGACAATTTCCTTCAATTTCTTATTGAGGAACTGCCAGGTCTTTTAGAGGATGTCCCACTGAATGTTCGACGAGACATGTGGTTTTACATGTATGGGGCACCACCACATTTCGTAATTGCTGTCCGAAATTGGGTTAACGTCAATTATCCCAGATGGATTGGTCGACGTGGTCCTCTTGCATGGCCATCCAGATAAGCCGATCTTTATCCCCTTGACTTTTATTTACGGGGGTACATGAAAAATTTAGTCTACGCGCAAGTTTCGAACACAAGAGAAGAGTTGTTGGATCGTATTCACCTGGCTGCCGACCAAATCCAACAAAACAAGTATGAAATTCTGATAAGTACTTCTTCTGTTGGCTTACGGGCACAAGCCTGCATTCAACAAGGACGTGGACATTCCGAAAATATTATTAATAGACCTTTTTTAAATAAAAATCAGTTTTTATTGACTTTAGGATTACATTTTTTTTCATGATCTGACAATCACATTCTTAGATCTGTAACTTTGAAACAAATAAAAATGGATATACAAGTTTTGCGTTTTTGATACTTGAAATGAAGTCTACTTTACTCTCCTAAAATTTGAACATAACGATACGGGACAGCTTGTATATAGAAAATTTCTGAAGTAGAGGACTTATATACCGCAAAATTATCTTAAAGGGGTGGTCAGAAATAAAATTTGTATTGTAAATCATATTGAGCTTAATCCATCATCATTTTATATTTTTAATTTAAAGAGAATTATTATTTTACTTTGTTTCATATAATAACAAATTGGACAGGTCGGTAATGTAATAAAGATATTCAAGACTTTGAAGTTGATTAAAACAAATTCGTAAGATTACTTGTTTATATGGATATTTGATTGTTCGGGAACAATTTTAAAACATGTTAAAAAAACAAAAGATATAACACAGATATCTTTTAAATTGTAAGTAGGGTAAGGTCTCATGAACGTTTAAGGATATCTGAGTTTTGAACTCTGGGTTTCACACTTTTTTTATTAAATCTGGTAGCTCTTACAACTGATGTTCCTGCTGGCTTTTCAGAAATCTCTTTAGCCATTTTTTCCTGCAGATTCCTGAAGCAATGAAAACTTATTCGGAATATTATTACATCTTGCCAGCTGAAACGCAAGAGAACTCGTTAATCCAAAAAAGTATTTTTCCATCTTAAGAATATAGTTCACAAGTTTAACTTCTAATTCTTGCGATAATATGGAGGATCCTCCTAAGGTTTTCTTCTTGATATCGTTGATATGTTTGCCATTTTTTGCAATATCTAAATAATGTGGCCCGGGGAACGTTGAAATGTTTGGCAGCTCTTAAATAGCCCATTGTATGAGTTCGTACTGGTTTTACGGCATTCTTCATATCGTTTTCCTTCCACTTATGCTCTTAAATGCTTTTACTGGGCATTTTTTCTGAAGCAAGCGGAAGGCCTTTGCAAAAACGAAGAATTTTCGAAATAGTCTCCTAATGTGAAATATTCCACATTAGGAGACTATAATTTTTTATATCATATCAACATAATCGAAACCAAAATTGTTTATCTGAAATGACTATTGACCATATTTCAAACCTATCGACAGTCTCCTTTAGATCCATAAAATATCATACCATCAATATTAAAAGCAACGGAGATACAACACTTTCTATTGGCACGTGAAAAAATGTCGGCGGTGACCGAAACTACGTTTACTTCGCTGTCATCGAACAACTGACGCTAGTCGTAATAAAGCGTTCTACGTACCAAATGGTTTTAGGAGGAGCGTTTGATGAACTGGCTTGTAAGTTGATTGCGCCTAAATTTCGTCATATAATAGCGTATTTCACGTTAGGAACCTATGCCACATTAAACGACTCTACTCTACATTTAAATTGCCTTAACATATTTATTTATTAAAAGGATCCTTACAATACCTATTACCGTTTTTCCCCATAAGGACCATTGGGGCTTTAGCCAAAACATTAGTTCTAGCACGAGGAACTGAAAATGTAGCCGATGAACATGTGCCGTAATTCGGTACAAGAAATTGTACTTCACCGAGTAATGACGGAGAATCAATTTTGTTTGTAACAACTTTGATTAAAAAGTTGGCACTAGAAGCATTCCTTCGTTCCGACAACGACTCCATGCGACTCGCTTAAAAGGCTATTGCAGTCTACACCAATCGGTGGATATTTTCCATTAGCTTTAAACGAAACATATTTCAAGAGTCTCCTTTTAATTTTCTCCAAGCCAAGTTGCTGGTAAGTATATATGGGATACCACACGACAGAGACATATTTCAGTTTAGAACGGACCATACTAAAATATAACGTTTTTAGTGTAAACGCGTTAGAGAATCCTCTATACGTTCCTATAATGAAGCCTAAAGCTCGAGAACCAGATTTGCAGATTGCTTCTATGTGCCCAGTAAATTTAAGCTGTGTATCAAATGAAACACCTAGATATTGTACTACTAGCGTCCTTGGAATAGTTGCATGTTCAGCAATATAATCGTAAGAAATAAATTGCTGGTTCCTGGAATAAGTGACAATGGCACACTTGCTAACACTTAATTTAAACTTATTTGCATGGCACCCTGCGACAATAATATAGATATTTCTTTGCAATGTTTCAAAGTCGGAGATGGCATCGATTTTTGAAAAAATTTTTAGATCATCAGCATTGCAAGAACTCAGCAGTCGATTAAGGTTAAAAGAACATTTACATACATTATAAATAGTAGAGGCCCTAGATTAGATCCTTGGGGTACACCAGAAGCGCAGTGAATATCCTGCAATTATATCCATTGTAACAAGTATAGGCCGATCTATTGTCCAAATAGGAATCAATTAGCTTTACGGTATCAGGAGAAAAGCCGAAGGGGGGCATTTTAGTGATGTGTATATTGTGGTCAATCGTATCCAATGCTTTAGCGAAATCTGTATATATTACATTCACCTGTTCTCTTTTATTCAAGAATTGACTAATCTACTGCGTAATTTTAACCAAGTTCATTACTGCGGATCTTCCCAGTTTGAATCCATGCTGGTATGGGGAAATGTAAGGTGATACACAAGCATATATTTTTCAAGTACATATAGAAGTTTTTCGAAAACTTTGGAGCAGATAGATAAAATACTTATGGGTCGGTAATTGTTCATAAAGCTATTATCTCCATGTTCAAAAATTGGTATAATACGACTTAGTTTCCAAAAGTCCGGAAAAGTAGACGAACTGATGCTAAGGGTTCGCTCAAAACCCGTGCACAATCTTTAAGGAAAAAGTTAGGAAGCCCATCGTAACCGAAGGTGTTATCAGGACTCACTTGCATTAAGACAGACGAAACCTCCTCAGTCGAAACCTCCGGAATATTAATACTGTCAAATGAAAGAATATTTGAAGAAAAAGTATCAGGTATAGTTTAACGTGGTACAAATGTAGTGGAAAACATGTGTGAAAAAGCCACAACAATTTCATCCAGATCAGTTAACATATCGGTTCCTGAATTCAAGCAGGCAGGAATCCGGGATTTACCGCTCTTTTGTCTCACCAATCGCCAATACTGTGATGGATACTACTATTCACTATTCACTATATTTGTTTCAACGTGAGATATGTACTGGTCATAAGCACGGCGGACTTCAGTTTCGACCAAGCTGTGCAACCTTACAAATTCTTGCTTATTGTTAGTGGAGCCTTTCCATTTATGCTTTATCATCCTTATTACCTCTCGATTATATCAAGTGGGAAACCTGCGAGAAGACGAAAATGAGTCGGGTACGTATCTGTCAACCACAGAAAAAATCTCAATATTGCCTATATTTAAATCAATTCTTAAACTCGGATGATGTCCGTATTCAGACACAAGTGGCATATCATCATGTATAGCGTGTATAGGACAATTAATATTGTTGAACACAAGGTCTAACAGTCTACCATTCTTATTTAGAATGTGATTGTATTGACACAAGTGTAACGTACTTATAATATTTTGTAGAATAGCCGATTTAGGATCCATATTAGCCTCACAACTATTCAGTTTAGTACAATTAAAATCACCGATAATTTTAACGTCCTTATCCAGAAGTTTAAAACACAAAGCATCAAAAAATAAATCATAATCCTGAATAAACATCTGGTGGAACATAAATTATGGCGAAACATAAATTATATACACTTACATGTTAATAAATGTATGAGAGGTACTAAATTAGCCAAATCCAATGTATCTCAAACAGTAGAATATATATCCTCCAAAGCAGCAAAAGGCACTCCACCTCCCTTCCGCCTACCAACAGTCATATGATCACGATCTTTTCTGCACACCGAGTATCGATTGTTAAACACTTCAAAGTCGTGAATATCTGCAGAAATCCATGTTTCACGTTGCAAAATAACGTCAGCGTCTGCACAGCAGCTTGAGCAATAAACATCATTTACTTACGATCGAAGGCATCTAATATTTTGGTAGAGCAAATGAAGAGACGGAGCATAGCTGTTGGATTTATCCTTGCCAGAAATACAGATTTATATTTGTGTGAACCTTTTAATTTAGCACTTCCCCGTAGTGCAGTGATGACGTCGTTGTGACAATGGAGAGAAATCTTAATAGACCTCTTGTGGTGCTGTTTGGTAAGCTCAAATCCTACCAAGTCTTTTAGGAGAAGTCCCTCAGGATTTCGTTTATCGAAACCGTGTCTGCCGCAATTTAATCCACCTTGTTGGTATTTTCAAGTTCAGGGACCTTGAAGATGACTAGATTACTTTTTTGTTTCTCTCGCTCTGTCACTTCCTGAATAATCCTTTCCATATCAAAAGGATCAACCCTATTCTCAACAGGGACCTCAGGTCCTAACGAGCGTTGAGATTTAAGTTCCTTGAGTTCATTCTGTACGGTACTAACTGCGGACGTTCATGCATCTTATTAAGCTGTTGCTTAAAATCAGAACAGGAGTTGCAGTAGTACGTCAACTTTCTATTTTTTTTCCTTTAGACATTGAACTTCAGTCCTGGATAAATTACTATAGGTTGTGTGAGCGAAGTTTTTACACAGTTACAAAGAAATCCCATTCTCAGTACTTATATCACGATCACATATGTTACAAGTATTACTCATTTTGTATTTGTTTTCTATTTAAGTTAAAGGTAAAAAGCAAATAAAGAGGAATAAAACAAGGGCAGTTGCTTCACACCGAGGGGGCCTGCCCTGGTGACTGATAAATTGCACAAACACACGTAGGCCGCACTAAATGGGGTTTGTAAAAGATTAAATCAATACAATGGAGTAACTTCCAAATTAATCCTGGTATAAACATATAAAACATAACATTAATTCAAAAAAGAAATATAGTTTGGCAAAAAAAAAATATAAGAAGTCACACAGGAAAGGAAAGGTTAGAGGGCACAATCAAATGCTATAAATTTACGGAAAAACTAATAATAATCTTAAAAAAAATTATTCACTCGAAAATAGTAAAGGACAAGGAATAGATTGAAACTAAATTAAAGAATAATTGACAAGTTTTACCTTGTAAAATATCTCACAAAAAAGCACATCCGATATAAATACCATGTTATGTCATCATCATATATGGGAAGATCAATGTTGTTGGAAATCTTAGCCTATTCATTCTGAGTGCAGCGAGTCGTCTTATATCCGGTGGGGCATTGTTAGAATGAATCGGTAACCATAGACTAGGAATGGCTCTAACAGTACCGTTGAGAATTGGCATTGTATAGTAGAATATCTACTAGCTTGGTGTAAGAGCTTCAATACCAAACAACAGTACGATATTCAGCAAGATAGTAAGCCAATGCAATGGCTGCCGATTGCAAGGCCTCCCCATTCGCTCCGTATGAATTGCTTGCAAGTTTATGTAGTATATTATAGCCGGTCTTCACCTTTTGACTAGTTTTATAGAGGTGCCGCTTGAATGTCAGAGACCAGACTAACGTTACGCCCACATATTTAGGGTGGGGGTTATGGTTGATCGGACTACCACGAAATTCAACATTCAGCTCTCTCTTGGTTTCCTTATTACACAAATGAAGGACACCTAATTCGGATTTTGAATAGTTTAGTTGTAAGCGCCATTTCTTATAATATTCATCTAAAATTTGCAGATCTTCAGCAAGTTGTAATTCACCATTTTCTAAATTCCTGGTTGGGAAGGATAAATCCAATATATAAATTTTCGTGATTTTGAGGGTGGGAGATCATTCGTGTAAATATTGAACATTAGAGGAGCCAAAACCGAAGAATGCCATTTTTCAAAGTTTTGGCATTACTAATTAGATGATTTCGCCAGACTACGATTCGGTGATTGCTCAACATATTCTAGATAAATTTGCCTAATTTAGCACATGAGATGATTTTTGGAATTTAAAAATTATTCCATTCTTCCATACTATATCATAGACACTGAAACAATGCAAAAAAAGCAGCGAATGTTTTCAGACCCTACTGAAAACCTGTTTTAAGATGCCTTGTTAACGACTTGATTGCTGTAGTTTCTTCCCGTTTTGAAACCAGCCTTCTCCTTATAAATAATCTCGTCGAAAAAGGGCGGTAATTCCATCATAGACAAGCCGGTCTAGAAGTTTATAGAAAACAGATAAGAGAGCTATAGCTCTATAGCTTCTAGGATCTTCCAGGGAATTACCAAGTTTTGATTTTGCTTTCCGGAAAATGTTAGGAATGTCTTTAGAGTTCAAGATATTGTTATAAAAGTTTATCAACGATTCTCGGACATCCATTCCAAGATTTTTTTATGAATTCAGGAAAGACATTTTCAAGACCAGAAGCTTTTTTTAAGTTGAACCGAGCAATTGCTGAATTAATTTCTTCAGTAAAAAAAGGAGATAACCATTGCGAATTCTGAGGGAGACTGGAAAAGGTGCGTTTTAATATCTCTAGCAAAAGCTCTGTCGACAGGCTGTTGATGGACTATTCTCTCAACACGTTTATTATGTTACTAACAAGAAATTTCAGGTTTACGGTAAATGCATTTTTTTTCTGACTAACATGTTACAAAAAAAAGGCAATTTGTTCAAGAGAACTGCGTTTTGATAATTAATAGTCCCGTCGAACTATATACGTCACTTTTAATTATTCGTCTATCCAATGCATCAATTATCGTTTTCTTTACTTAAAAAGAACATTATTTACTTCTCTGTTTAATATCAAAGATGTATCAAAAATGGATGTTGCGTAAAAGATTCCATGACTGCATATTCGTGAGGATCCTTTCTTAATACTGTAATATGATAAAAAAAGAAAATGAAAAGGTATATTAAAAAATAAGTAACCGTCTTGTTTGGTTTATTACTATAAGATAAACTTTTTATACGGTTAGCTTTCAAAAAGGTCGTACTGCAATCTTTTCTTGGCGGTTTATTCTTAATTAAACTACCTAGTTGGCACCTATTAAATAAATCCAGTAATTTATGAAGATATAGGTAAGGGATAGTTTTCATCTATTTTTTTTCACCACGCATTAAGTTTCCACATTTTACCGGATTTGAAAACAAGAAACAATTATTGCTTTATTTAAAATTATCATTACTTAATAAATAATTGAAATATTAAGAATTAGTTACACGAGTTACGGAAGAAATCGAACGGTACAACTTACAATAGTGACTTAAAAAAGGTATAAAACGTCTTACCCATCTAATATTCGTATCCTATATATGTATTTCGAGAACTATGTTGTAAAAGTGTTAGATATTTGGCACAATAAAGCTAACACACAAAGAATTCCAAATACTTTGTATACATTGAATGTTAAGAAACTTAATTTAAATGACTTACCCCTCTTCAAAAAATAACATGATCTCTTACGAAGGATGTCTTTTTAGCGTTGAATATAACCATAAAATCAAACAGTGTATCGACTCGCAGTGTTCTATCCCTTTCCAAATTATTTTCCACAATAATTGATACGTTTCTGCATTTGTCCAAACCAATTGTTAAAGCAGTTATTCAAGTCTTCAGTTGGTACAGTCAAAATTGCCGTTTTGAAGCATCTACTCCTTCTTCCGGCGACTGAAATCGTCGGCTCTTGATATTTGGGAAGGTAAAAAAAATCGTTGCGACTTAGATCGGGACTATACCGAGAGTGATCTAATAATTCGATATTTTGCTACTCCAAAAACTTAATTGTCTTTCGAGCTCTGTGCGAAACTCGCATTGTCATGATGCAGGATGATTCGTCGTTGTGGGTTGGTTCCTCGGAGTACGGCGATCATTTCTGCCAAACAAACGATTGTATAGCAATCCGCATTAACCGTTCTTCAATCTTGCAAAGAAATATTACCTACATGACCTTATTTTGAGACAAATATTGCGACCATCTTTACCGACAGTCCTCGCGAAAAAAATATCTTGAAACACCCAAACAGCAACCTGACGTTTATTTTTGGGTTCATAGGAAAAAATCCATGATTCATCACCACTCACGATGCTATAGACGTTTTTTAAGTTTCCGTTATTGAGCCGGCTCAAAGATTTGCGGCACCAATTAACGTGAGCTAACTTTTGCTCTACAGTTAAAAGATGCGTAATTCAACGGGAAACTAATTTTCTTCCACCCAGTTCAACATGTAGGAGATCCTTTGGATTGAGATCTTTGAAATACCCATGGATGTCTTAATTTCAAGATGTGTCACATGTCTATCTTCCTTAATCAGGCGGCCCACATATAACAATTTAAAACGGATTTGTTTAAATACTAAAAGTTGTAACCAAATAACATTGAAAGCAACGAAACCAGAAACACGCCACTGTAAAATAGAATTTTATGAATGAATAGACACAATAACGACGAAAATCCGCAATCGAGCCAGCAAATAGTGGGGCTGTTATAATATGCATACCGCCACAACGTTTTATCGGAGCAATTGGTCATTCAATCGCTTCAGTCCGCACTCTGTTCATAACATTTGCAGGAAAGCAATTCTGAAACTCTTGCAGGTACCAAAACTCGCTGCAGTCGTTTCGGTAACTCCTGCTTTCATTTCGGAATAGCTATCTTCCCACACTTGTTATGAAAATAACTATTACGGCATGCAAAATGTTATCAACCGCAACTATTCCGTGACTCTTAACGGTTTAATGTTATTCTTATAAAGCCAATTCTCTAAATATTTTAAAGTTTCTGGAATAGGAACCGAAGGAAACAAAGACATTACATCGAATGAAACAAAAATCTCCCCGTCTCCCAGTTCACACTCTATAATTGTTTTAATAAATTCTAACGATTTTCTGACACACTTTCTGGTAAAATTTTAAATTAATTCACTAACCATTTAGCAATGAAGTAGATAGGTGAGTTAACATCTGAAACAATTTTCAAGTTGATGGACAAGACTAATTAGAATTACTCGTATACGGTCTAAAGAAAGTATTTGCAAATCCATTAACATTTTGTATAGGGTCAACAATGGTGGTCCTCATCCACCAGCCTATCGAGAATTCAACGAGATTTTCGATTACTATTCCACAAATTGCGATTAGTAAGAAGGTAAACAAGATATAAAACCCTTTACCATATTAATATTTGTATTTCAACAACTAAACTGCCGTCTTCAGTAAGAATAAATACATAATTAATTTGGGAAAGTCCGAACTTTAGTCCGATAAGTATATCCGACTTAAGAAATATTCGTTGCCAGAAGCGATCAAAATCTCTCAAAATGCGTTGAAGAAATGTCCAATATTATTGACTTCTTACCAGAAGTATAATTTATTTGTTAGTAATCCGTTGGTTTTGAAAATTTTCTGTTTACGTAAGATACATAAACCAGCTAATGCATTGAGACTAATTGTTACAGGTATTAACTTACTGGCCTACTTCATTGCTAAATAGTTAGTGAATGAATTTAAAAATTTACCCGTAAAATCAGAAAATTTGTGAGTTAGTAATTCCTAAGAATATTTTCGTTCAGATATTATCGGGCATTGATACAATTTTGAAAGATTTTAATGTTCCTAACAATACTTGTCGCAAATGCCCATGAAACTATACATTGCATTTCTTAATGTTTATAATATCGTTTTCGATTTAAACAGATCCAGTATATATACACAATCTTTTAAAAATAATATGTCTTACTAAAAGAAAATGTATAATTATTTATAAATATTACGGGAATATAAAAATATTAGGAGAGCTATTATTTTTACACACGCGATTAACACATGTTTAATTTGCATATTTAAATTTTGACATCGACTAATTAATCATAGCTTTGAAACAGAAATATTTTATAAATTGTTTCCTCTAACTGACCGCAATTGATTATATATAAACCACATGATTAAAATGATTGCCTTGAACAAAATATGTACAGCTTAAACTATGAACTAATACGAATTAAAATCGATCACTTCTTTCTTTAACTTTTCCAAAGCACGACATTCATTTAAAATAATTTTTCTGTTTCATTATTATTGACTTTAATTGGTTAAATTACGAAAAAAAAATGCATATTAAAATTAATTTATTTTATGATATTAACAGTATTTTCAAAATTAGTTTTATTCTAATACAGTCCGCAAAATAATTGTCGCATAAATGCAGCTGCCAATGTTGTACTGAACTGTAGTAAATAATGACTATCAATACGTCAAAAGGCTTTAATAACAGCTAGATTAACAAGTGGTGTTCTCAAACCAAGCTCAATAATTTGAACATAAAAAAAATACGCTTCTTGTTAAACGTTACATAATTAAGTCAAGTGTTTCCACCTCTTGCCCTAATCGCAGGCCGATGCGATGCGGCATACTGTTAATTAAGTCTATGTAATTCTGATCCACATTCCTCCACTCTTCAAGAAGCGCCGCTTGGAGTGTCGGAAGGTCGTGAATCTGAATTCCTCGTGTTTTTAATTGATGTCCTACGTGATTCCAAATATGTTCTATTGGATTGAGATCAGCACTTCTTGCTGGCCAGTTTAAAATGGGTATTTCCACATCTTGCAAATAATGTCTCAATATATGAGCAATGTGTTAGCGCGCGTTATCGTGGATAAAGAGAAAATCTGGCCCTATAAGCGGTACATGTGGATCTAGAACGTCTGTTATGTACCTATGTGCCGTCAATCGGGCTCCAGGTAGTGGCACTAATCAGTACGAGGCAATGCGTCCCCACACCATTGCCGAACCACCACCGTAATTTACATTTGGAATACACAGTAAATAGCGTTCACCATGTCGTCTATAAACTGGAATTCGCCGGTCTGAAGTGTAAAGACAAAATCTAGATTACCTGAGAAGAGTACTCTGTGCAAGTCATTTGCCTCCCATTCGGCATGTCAATGGGCAAATTCCAATCGTGCTCTTTTGTGTTCTCTAGTCAGAAGTAAACCTTCGACTGGCACATAGGGGCGTATATCATGTTCCCGAAAACGATTCTTCATAGTCTGGTTAGTAACCACTACGTTTCGGGTATGGAAAAGGTCGCTTTGTAACTTTTGTCAAGCTATGTGTCGTATTCGCAGTACACTTAAACGCAAAAATCGATCATCTCTCTCTGAGGTACACCTTCGGTGCTCTTGTCCTGGTCTTCCACCGTATGCTCCTGTCTCCCTATATTTCTTAAGGGCACGAGATATGGAAGACTAACTTACGCCAATGAATTGCGCTGTCTCTTGTTGATTTAAACCAACATCTGTTACGGCTCTAACAACTTCATCATGAGACAAATAACGAGAATTACGATGCTGTAAAGCCATTGCGTCAATATGACTTGTCAATCTGAATTATACCTAATCTCAACTTGTTTTTTCCCTAGACAACAGAGCCGTGAGGTTTTTATTTTATTTTATCATCAGAAAGAATTGATTTTTTAGTGATTATCTTTACTAGAAGAAATAAATAAACACGCAAATACACCTCAATTTACAACTAGATTACCCTTTACTTTAAAAGTTTTTAAAATGCCATCATTAAAAAATTTTGCAATTATGTGACAACTTTTTTGCGAAGTGTATTTTTACATTATTGCTTTCCAATCCGCAATCGAATGAGAGCTGGGATTATGTTTTTAATCAGTGTTAGAATACGAATGAGAAACTTAATATTTGTGGAATACATTTTTAAGATACGAAGGAGCCGTTTTTAAGTTTGCGGAATGGGGCAGAAGGAGAGAAAATAATAATACAAAACTATTTTTTTCTATAGCAAATGTGAAAATGTCATTTTACCTATCATTTTAAGCCGATAAAGTAGTATTTTAACCTCAAGGGTAGATAAAATACTAGAGCTTTTCATATTTTGATTTAAATTAAAATAATTACATAGTTTCGCGATTTATATTTATGAAAACTTCAACTGTGCAATTAACGTTACGCGAAATGTCTGTTTTTCTAACAATATCAATTATTTTTTGTTTCTGCTGTGATTACATAGATGTGTTGACGATGACTTCCATCCGTCTACGCGCTGACTGTCACAAGGAGATTGCCAGAGTTTGCCACCTTTGTAACTGCAGACCGGCGGAAACAATGTCCGGTGTACATTTCTGGATTTTCTCCTTTCAGAAAATCGACAATCTTTTTGGGAACGTTGTGAAAAGTAACGTGCCTTCAAAAACTTTCCTCATTAGAAACGGCCATACTCATTCAATATTATACGTTTGTGACAGATTACGTGCACTGTCACCAACCATTATCAAAAAGCATGGCCGTCTCTAATGAGGAAAGTTTTTGACGGCATGTTATTTATTCCTACAGTCTGGACAGTACACTTTCTCTGACCGTATTTAATAAAAAACTTCTTATTACGCAAGCTTTTCGGATGTAAAGCGGTTTATTTTCTCACAATCTCCAATAAACTTATTCCATTTTCTTTATCCGTAATACAAAATGATCGATCTTGCTTCGTTTTCGTATCAAGAAGTGAAACGATTATAACCGATTTTCTATCAACAACATTAGAAAGTTCTAAACGGTACAGTTCGTCTGACCGACGTGCTCCATACAAACCCATTATAGCCACAACCTGTAAATTCAGACGCAAATTATTTAAGCCAAATATTTTCTAAATCTCACCTTGGTAAATAGTCGTCATCTGCAGCTTCTGTCAATAATTTAATTATCTTCGAACTCAAAGATTTTGGCTTTTTGGCTTGCATCCCTTAGTCATTATCTTAAAAAATGCACTTAACTTGCTATATCTGAACAATAATCACATATATTTGACAGCTTACTCATATAACATCTGTTACTTACTTTGAAATGCCACAGTTTTCATTAACCAACAATGTACAGTTATATGAACAAAAAGATTCACAATCTACAAGAGCCGATCTCATTTGGGACGGTCTTTCACTTTTATGCACAGGCTTCATTCATTGATAAAGCGAACAGTTCACGCGTTTGTTTAGTAAATATTTGTTTCTTTAAATATAAATACCCAATATCTCTTACTAGAAATATATAAATATAAATGTGAACTGATTCTTACATCTTGTTTTTGGTATATTTCCTTAGGGAAAAAAAATAATGAATAAAAGTATTTAAATATGTATGTTTCCGGATAGTATTTATTAGATAATATTTTTTTCTTCATTGAAATTTGGTTGTCTTTAATCAACAACATATTTTTTTAATTAAAAGATTTTACCTGAATATTCTTGTAAACTACTACATAATTAATTAATTGAAAATCAGCATATGTGTTTCTAATTAATTTTACAAGTTACTACACAATTATCTTAACAAAAATTAATAAAAACCATACATTTTTTTGGTGTTTTCCATTTAACATTCAATTTATAAACAGATTTTGTTATTTTGTTTGTTAACAAAAACTATTTTTTTTATTAAAATATAATAAAACAATTATAATTAAATTAATTCTACAGTATATATATGTTATACATGCTATGTTAAAAGATAAAACCACGACATTTAACAGAAAATAATATACGAATTTTCACAAAACATTTTTAAACTAATAAAAATAAAATAAAATTTTGTCATCAAAGAGGCTCACTGTTACCATTTCAGGTAAGAAGTGAAAAAAATGCAATTGTGAGTAAAATTTACGTAACTTCTAATGACTTCTTGAAGTCTTGAACGCACTTTTATAATCTTTTTATAATCAACTTTTATAATCAACAGGCGGATATTCGGCTTAAACTGTAACTATTATTTTAAAATTGTAGTAATAATATTCCTGCAAAAATATAAGTTCTCAAAAATCTTATATATTTAATAAAATGTTATGTAATTTAAAACATCAACACTATAAAATTCTTGAAGAGATACTTCTACCCAAAATATAAACAGTTAACCATTATCGGGATGAATGGTGGTAACCTACTGCACCTGGTTTTAAATTTACGAAAGACAAGGGTTAAATATACTTTACATATCTTTGACACATCGATTTATGAAAGGAACGTTTTACTAAACTATAAACAGGCCTTAGAACGACAAATATAATCAAAGTAAACATTTATAAGATAACAATATCGTTTATAATAATAGCTTGTCTACACGTTATCCCAATTTAATGAACATAAAACACCCCGCTTAATGTTGTTCATTTTACAAGACTGGTATTTTATATAATAAAAAAATAAGCATAACATACAAAAATTAAATTACGAACACTGGGGACCCACCGCTCTTCTATATGTAACTAGAACGCCATCATCTACTCGTATAGTAAAATTTCATTCATAAAAAATAAGGCCAGTCCTAAAAATATTTTATTGATATTGTGTTTTAGATCGTTAACATTTTTTTTAATATAACTCTACTTTTTAGCATGGAATAGTAGCACCATAATGTTGATGGATTGACTTGTTTTGATTTAGTAGAAAAATATACCAGAAACACATTTTCACTCACACAAACACTTCACACACTTATATATTTGTTCATATATAATTCGCGACTTTTGGGACATCATTTCAACACCCTCTTTTGCGCCTCTTTTTCTACGGCTAGGTTTCCAAAATCACTCATTTCTTCATCCATTTACTAGCTATTTTGTATACCATGTGGCCGCGTGCGTCTGCACTATAGCGAAACCTGTAGTGTAAGCAAAACACACAGAGGTGTCCGTGTGTTAGAACGGTAAAGAAGTAGACGCAATGTTCCAATGGATTACAAGAGAGCCTAGTATATCGCATATCCCTATGATGCAGTCGTATTTGTCCAATAAATTCACATTTAGACGGTGTAGTGGCGCAAGCGCATTAGCTGTCGCTCCCGCATATGGGTGTTAGTTGCAATGTTTATATCGTCAGGGGAACTACTCACATTATTTAATAAACCGCGTTGTTGGTGTACGTAACGGTCATTTAAAGAATGGAGTATTATACACCGGAGCAAAAACTCTTTATGATTAAACAATTTTACGGTGGTAATTCCGCGGAAGTATATATATATGACGGTTTAGAACATTTTTCTTCGTTGTCCGACACCTAACTTCCATCCTCTTCTATCGTCACACTCCTCTGGTGTGAGGTTTCTTTCACTCATGGATCTTTGTATGCTCTTCTGCCATTCCAGTTTCGGTCTTCCCCGTTTCCTTCTCCCTCTTGGGTGCCAGTGCATTATTGTTTTGGTCCACCTGTTATTTTGCATTCGTTCTACGTGTCCGTACCAAGTAAGTTGTTTCTTTTCGATGTCTTGAACTATCGTGCCTTCTATTCCCATTTGTTGCTTTATATAGTCATTCCTTATTCTCTCTCTTCGTGAAATTCGCAAGGATCTTCTAATGGCATCCATTTCAACCGCCTCAACCTTCTTCCTTTGTCTATCTGCAATCCTCCAAGTTTCTGCTCCATATAGTAGGCTGCTCTGTACCATAGTCTCGTATATATTAAATTTTCTCTTCTTTTTTATTTCCTTGCTCCATAGAATTCCATTCAGGCATCCGATCACTTTTTTTGCTTTGACTATACGTTTTTCGATCTCTCTCACATCTGTTCCGGTGTTGTCGAAAGTTATGCCCAGATATTCATATTCCTGACATTGCATTATTTCTTGACCATTGTCGACTTCCAGATTTCCGTCCTGGCTGCCAATACACAGATATTTTGTTTTGTTTATATTGACTGTCAAGCCCCATTTTCGATATTCTTCCATCATTTTCCTCACCATGTATTGCATGTCCTCCTTGTCATTGGCCACTATGACCTGGTCGTCAGCAAACTGAAGGGTAAATAAGCACCTGTCATTTATCTCTATACCCATTCTCTTGACCTTCCTCTTCCAATCTCTTAGTGCCACCGCTACATATATCTTAAAGAGTGTTGGAGAAATACAGCATCCTTGGCGCAGTCCTTTATTTACCGTAAATGCATCTGTTAGTTCTTTACCCATCTTAATTCTTGATGTGGAGTCTTTATACAATTCTTTAAGAGCCGTTATATAGTTGTAATTGATGTTAGATTGTTCTAATACCTTCCATAATCTTGACACTGGGACTGTGTCATATGCTTTTTGTAGGTCCACGAACGTGAGGTGGGTGTCCAGCTGTCTAGCAGATCTTTTTTCTATAACTTGTTTTAGGCAGAATACGTTGTCCGTACATGATCTTCCTGCTCTAAAACCACATTGCTCTTCCTCTTCTTTGTCTTGGTAATCTTCTTCAATGAGGTCACGCAGGATTCTACCGTACAGTCTGTTCAGTGTGCTTGTGACAGATATGCCCCTATAGTTATTGCAGTCCAGCTTATTTCCTTTTTTATGAATGGATGATATAAAAGCCGTTTTCCAGTCTTGCGGAACAGGATGTCCATTTAGGCATTTATTGATAATTACTGTGAGACTTTTGTAGAGCCTTTCTGTTCCATATTTGAGCATTTCGGAGTATATCCCTTCCGGGCCGCTGGCCCTGCCTGACTTAAGATTCCTAACAGTCTTCTTTATTGTTTCTTCAGATATCTCAACTTCTTCCCCTTGTACTACAAACTGTCTGGGGATTCTATTATATACTCTTGTCTATCTTCTTGTAGCAGGCCTTTGTAGTGTTCTAGCCACTGTTCCGGTTTGATTATTCGGATGTTCGCATTGTTCCTTCCAGGGGTTTTAACATTTGATATAAATCTCCACACCTCCGAGCACTTCCTACCTCCCATGTAGTTGTTAATTTCTTCGCATTTCTTATCCCATGACTCGTTTTTAGCTATAGAGATGCTCGTTCTAAGTTGTCTTTTCGTATCTTTGTAGTCGTCAAAGTCCTGTTCACTTTTTGTCGTCAGCCATTTCAGATATTTCTGCTTCTTTTCTTTGACTAATTGTTCTATTTCCTCGTTCCACCAGTATTTCTTGTTGTTGTTGTTCTTCTTTTTGACTCCTACAGCTTCTTGGGTGGCTTCTATTAGACTACTTAAAACGTTATCGTAGAGTTTGTTAAAGGTACACCCTTCCGGGTTCAGTAGTTTGCTGTCGAGTCGTCTCTGATATAGAAATACAGTGCTTTCGTCCTTAAAACTGTCAAAATTATATTGGGTTGTATCCACCGCGTTTGTGAGTGTCGTCCTGCCGTCTTGTTCATCTTGGGTCTTGTTTCCTTTCCTAAATTGCATTCTTATTTTGGCTCTCACCAAAAAATGATCCGACCCGCAAGTTATTCCCCTTAGGACTCTTACGTCGTTTATCTCTATGTTTGTTTCTTGTCTACTTATTACATAGTCAATAATGGTTTTTAGATTGCGGGTGTTCTGCATCCATGTGTAGCGATGGATGTCTTTGTGTTTGAAGAATCCGTTGTTTATTCTAAGATCGTGGGTCTCGCAGAGATTTATGAGTCTTCGGCCATTATCATTGATTATATCTTCACCAAATGGTCCCACTACTGGGCTATTGTTTGCCCTTCCTGTTCTTCCATTGAAATCTCCCATCATTATGACTTCTCTCTTCCTTCCAATACCTATTAGGATTTCGTCCAATTTGTCTAGGAATTCCTGCTTAATGCCGACTCTTTCGTCATCTGACGGTGCGTAGGCCGCTATAATGGTGATGTTATATCCATGTAGTTTCAAGTTGACCATCAGAATATTCTCATCCACTGCTTCCCAGTTGTTAATTTTGTTCTTCCAGTCTTTCCTTATTAGTATGGATACCCCTCTAGCTGCTCTCATCTCCTTCGACACCCCAGTAAACAGGTGAACGTATTCTCCGACATTCTCGGTGCCACTTCCCTTTTTCTTGGTTTCTGTCAGCGCTATCAAATCGATGTTCAATTTCTTAATCTCTGATGCAATAATATCCGTTTTCAGTCTAATACCCTGTACATTCCACGTAGCAAAATTCATAATCCATCTTCTTTGCCGTTTTCGTTGTCTCAAAGATCCGTCCATTGTTCCGAGGCTTCGCTTAGGTTTTTTGGTATTTGTATATTTTTTCCGAGTATTAGAGAACCAGTCTAATGCCTCAACCCCCAACCTGGAGGACCGGGTCAGTTTTTGTTTCACGGTGAGTATTTTATTTCCTCACTACCCTCTGAATCTGCTGGATTGCAGACCCAGCGAACTTCCCCTAATTCCCATAGGGACGCAACGATGGAGGTAACTGACAAATCCCCACACGGGCCGCGGAAGTAACTCGAGCTTTATTTGCAGCTAATTACCCTGAAAGTCAAATTCCCAATGCAAGCACCATTCGTAGGACAGTTAATCGGTTCGAAACTACATTTTCTATAGTAACTAATAAAAGTAAAGTTGTTCCGGATAAGAATATAAGTGATATAGAAATTCGAGTATGTGCTTTAGTCGAAGTAAATCCCACTATGTCGTCTCGATAAACTGCCCGCGAATTGGGTATCAGCAAAACAACGGCTCAAAATATTTTACGTACTAATAAATATCGTTCATACAAATTTACAAGTTCACAAGTTCCTTTTCCCGACGATTATTATCGCCGTATGCAATTTTGCGAAAGAATGATAAATAAATATCACGAAAATGAATTCTTATAATACGCCCGCTGTCGGTGTGGCATTTCAAGTTGGCACGCCCATTATAGTCGACCAGTAGTTACTAATACATGCATCGCGCTATCGATGGCGGCCACACGGTAGAGAAAATGCTTGTATAGTTTGAACGAAACAAATATTTTTTTCAAACAATAAAAGAACACAATAGTAACCCATCACCATAGTAGTTCTTGCTGTTGAGAGTTTAAACTTCGTTAATTAAATAATGTTTTAATGTATAAGAATTGATTTTTTTCTGTAATATATACTATAAAAAATACAATTTTACACACGACGATAAAATTTTATTATCGACTCGCGAAAATTAATTCATTAATTCATGAATTAACAGTTTCCGCTCGTCGATGAAATAAAATTTTATGGTCTTGTATAAAATATAAATATTCTTTTCAATATTTTTACCTACGACCCTAGCACATTTTTCAAATCTTTCAATTAGCTTGAGTATGCCTTCATAATCATACTGAATACTACGCCGAAACTGCATCCTTTACTTCATCACCGCTAGTAAGTTTCTTCCCACGAAGTTCTTTTTTTCGTTTTTGGGAATAGGTAGAAATCACTCGGAGTAAAGTCTGGAGTATAGGATGGGTGATTTAAAATATCGACGCCACTTATGCAGCGCAACACGCGTTTTCTGGACGAGAGCATTGTCATACAGAAGCAGGACAAGACCTTTCGTCAATTTTCACCTACTTGTTTGTTTAATGACTTCTTTTAACTGCTCTTAGATTGGATCGTAGTTATCTCCAGGTATGCCATTATTTTTGTAATCTATTAACAGGATTCTCGCTGAATACCAAAAAAAGTCGCCAAAAATTTTCCGACCGACTGTGACAGTTTAAACTTCTTGGGTGATGGTGTGCTTTTTTATGCCACTGCAGGGAGTCTTACTTGGGCTACTATAAATGATGATGAACCTAGGTTTCATCTTATGTAACAATTTGACTCAATACACCATCTCGGTCTTCATTACAGAGGTCCAAAAACGCACGGGAACATTCCACGCGTTGATTTTTTGCGAGGGCGTGAACATTTTCAGGGCTAGCCTTAGTCATGCCAAGGTGATCTGAAGAATTTTATAAATAGCTGTATCGGATACTAAAAATATTGACATCAATAATATTTCATATTTACCTTTTGCGTTTAATTTATATAATTAATAACATTTTTTTAAATTTATTTTCCAAGTTTCGGCAGATCAATGAAACACAAAAAGTAAATTTACAATATTTGCTACAATTTTTTGATGGTATACTTAGGGTACTTTTTTTAGAAGGACGGTACTTTCTTTTCTGGCGCTGTCATACAGTCCTTAAAAGGATCATGACGTTCATGTTAAATGTATTTGCAATTTGTAATTGCAAAATATTTAGTTTTTGTTTAAATAGAATGCAAAAACAAAAAAACGAAAAAGGCTCACGTGGTACATGCGTACATACCATGCCTACTGATACAGTCTGCAGTCTGGCTTCAGATGCTAAAACGCCACATCATTTGATTTTAGTTACTTGTGCATTTGCTTAAGCATGGAATCTCCTTGAAGAAAGTGTCATTTTAATTTGGAGTTACAGAAAGAATATCATTTTATGAAAATAAAAAATAAATTACGTCCGCATATTATGTACTGCGAAATTTGTAATGTTGATATTTCCAACAGTGGTCACAGGAATATTAAGGCTCACCTGACCAAGAAAGAGTATACATTATCTGTAAATACAGTAAAGCACTAAACTCATTTTTCAAAAGTGAAGACTTCAGCCCTGCAAATATGTTAATTGTTGCCGAGGAAGGTACTTTCGCGTATTATACATCCAAGCATTAGCAAAGTTTCAGATCTTTGGATTGCACCTCAAAGCTAATAGCGGATATGTTTGAGCCTAAATTTATGTCACGATCCAAAATGGAGGCCATTGTAAATAATGTTTTGGCTAAAAAATCGCATTCGCGATTGGAATTTGATCTTCAGAAAGCACATTTTGTTAGCAACATGATCGAGTCGTCCAACCACAAGGAAATAGTACCTTTGTTGGTGAGGTACTTTAATTGTGAAGAAGGTATTCAAGTGAAATTACTTCAGTTGCGCGACTTACCTGGTGAAACATCAGAACAGTTAAATAGTTACGTGTTTAATTCTCTGAAAACTTACAATTTAGTTGACAAGTGTATTGGATTAGCTTCTGATGATACGAATACAAATTTGGAGGAACGAAATGAAAAGGAGTGAACAATCTATTTGCCAAACTGAATTCTTCTCATGGCAAACCTCTGGTTGGCATTGGTTATGTTGCACAACTTTTCAACAATTGCATACAAAATCCTACGGACGTCTTACCAATTGAAGTAAAGGTTATTGTCGTTTAGTTATTTAAGCATTTCTATATTTATACAGTGAGAGTAAATAAACCAAAACAATTCGCAACTTTGTTAATGTTTTGAGAGTCCAACAAGCGAAATTTAGATGTGATTTGTACTCAACATTGCCTCTATATTTCACAAAGTCATATTAACACTAGAAGGCGATAAAATATACGAAACAGAAGCCGCTCTAGAGTCTTTAGACCTTCAAAATATGCTTCAAAATCCCTTAAAGTGAGGTAATCTTTTTTACAACTTGACAATATGGAAGGTAGTGTAAACTATCGTGAGGACTTCATCTCAAAAGTCAGGTTATTTTATTCAAATTGTGTAAGTTATTTAAAGAACTAGAGTACAAATTTTAAAAAATTGGGGCTTTTTAAATGGATAAATTTAAGAAAACAAGCTTCATTGAATGAAATTTGTTGTTCATGTGCTACTTTTAAATACTATTTGGGTTCGACACTGAGGACGAACTATTCGATGAAGTCTAACACATCTTTAAGAAAAAAAAATTGCAAAGTGGAACTCTAGAAATATTGATACTGAAGCGCGATGGGTTGAAGTATTTAAATTGAATCAAGGATCGGGGTCAAGTCAAGATTTTAAAAATTGTGAGATTTAATGTCATTTTATTTTTTGTCTTCCTGGGACAAATGCGCCGATTGAGCGGCTGTTCTCTAATATTAACAACTACTGGAGTTCAGAAAAATCACAGATAAAAATATTAACACTAGAAGCTGCGATGCAAGTTAACACAAACTTCAATGAGACTTGCAATGAAATGTTCCAGTTTTTGAAGGCCAGATCACAAATTTTAAATCTATCCTAAATTCTCAAAAATATGATTCCAACAAACGTGGCCCAACTGATGACGCCACAGGCACGTCAATAACAACGAATTTTTAACAAGGAGTTCTTTTTGTTTTGTGATTTTTTTAATATATTTTATCAAAGCATAATTTGGGTTTATGTTTTCCATTTTGACGCTTTTTGACGATGGCACATTGCAACGTTTGTCTGTCTTTACCTACTCCTAATAAAAGCCAGTAAATTTCAACATTTCATTGTTACTTTACGTTTTTGTACTTATTTTTCTGAAAATAAATATAGTCACCTGTATACTGGACTAAACATAGTGTATTTTTAGGTAACTGATCGCTAGAAGAAAATTTTTAAAGCCGCATTTTTGCAGACCGTTTTTAACACATCTCTCCAAATGCTACACATATCTTGAGACGACTTTGAAATTTTATCCAAATTAAATTGCTAAAGTAAACTTGTTCCAATAATTGATTGATAGAACATGCAAAAAATCACAAATCGAAAGATTATGTCACACAGAAATTAGCAATAGACTCACGCGATTCTGTTTAATATGACACACATAAACATTCGGCCCGTACAAACAAGATTTAAAAATATTCATTAGATCGGCCATAAACAAAAATCCCTGGAATTTTTTACTCCTTAACACATGTAAATGCAGAGAAAATCTAAATATTCCTTGGATTTATTGAATGGTTTAGATTTGTATATAAAGTATTCGTCAAGTAAACTTTAATCTTGTTGTGTGTATATAATATATAGTACCCATAAGTACTTAACAAGACAAAGAAAATGTAAAAAGACTTTTTCATTAATTAATACATCTAACAGTTTAGACTATAAATAAGAATCATATCTGCTTTTAATTAAAATTTTTGCTGAAAACAATTTGCTGTGATATATGGCAAAAATTAATCAACACTTCGTAAGTTATGACATGAAAATTAAATCACCTCCAAAGATAGTTTTATTGATGTGTAAATTATCCCATTATTTCCCCACGCAATATTCCTCTAACTTTCTAGTGTTGTGTGCAAATCTCGGATTATATGTATGTAAAAATAGCAAAATATTCATATATTAACAATATTCTAAATTTAGTATAATATTTAACGTTCGTTTTCGAGTTTAAACCACTGTATAATACTTGTATTAAAACATTCAAATTGTAAAAACTTTCTTTAAGTTCTAATAATTCTTTGCATCTACAAATCCATTTATTACATACTTTATAATTTAGACCACTCGTTTATTACCTAGGTTTATAAATAATCGGGACCTTTTGCCAAATTTATTTATTGCTTTATACATTAGAGCTCTTATTTTATTGCCTAGTGTTATCTATGAACGCATTCAAGAGATTATATTTAATATAACGACTATGTTTAATATGTTTAATAGGGTTCCATTACTGTGCAAAGGAATTAACCGGAACTACTTAGGTTTATGACTCCTGCTAATACTTAATTAGTAATGATATTTTATTATTTATTAGTTAAGATTAGATTTTTAAGACACTATCGTGAACCTTGGGTATTGTTGCTTGTAGGCACAATTTCCACGAAGTAATAACACAAAAATTCCACGTTATGACGTCAAACAATATACTTTTCAACAAATACACTTTTAATATGTAATAGTTAGGGGTATTGGTATATTTTCACCTACTTGTAAAACAGTACAGAATAGATGAGTATGAATTAAAACACAGTATTCTACATCAGTACAAGACACATAGTCTTAAGGGCAAGAGACACCAGTCTCAACTGCAGTTTTATGTTAGTATAAGTCGTGGTAGATCCAAAATAAATGTATATACTGTAAATAAATATATTTAGATGAAAGTACATTTATTCATTTTGGCAGAAACCGAATTCAGTTTTGTCCACGAGCCAACATCAACCATAACGTTGGTATATCATCCCCAACAAATTTGCCTTTCTATCTTTTTGTAAGGAGTTATTGAACTGCCCTCGTATATCAATTAAAAAAATATCTAATTGAAATTAATATTGAAAATATCCGCTTTATAATACAATTAAGCGTAAAATGTTATTTATAAAAAATAGTCTCCTGAATTTAATCAAGTTTCCGAGGTTTTTGGGTTCATGAGACTAAATAATAAAATGCCGGTCTCCGTTCCTTGGAGGATGGTCGTTATAAGGGTAAAATTTATCTCGGAAGATTCATGCCTTTTTTTATTAAATTATTCCAAAGCTGAAAGAAGGCTGAGGTTCCATATATATATATATATATATATATATATATATATATATATATATATATATATATATATATATATATATATATAGGAATGTATTAGGTTCGTGTATATTTAACGTAGTTTTTCGTATGATTAATATTAATTTGTATAGTCTAATTTAATTTGATATTTTGTTTTTGTTTTCTATATCCTGCCGTTATTAATTTAACGTAACATTTTAGAGTTCGACTCATTGTAACTTCAACCTATCTTTTTATATTTTAATTTAAAAATCATTTTTGTAGATTCATATATTTCATTTGCATTTGAACATATAATTAACCTTTCCTTAATTGAAATTAAATTATAAATTTTGTATCATATTCGTACATAAATATCTTTCTGTAACACATTTCTTTTGCTGACAACCTTTTATTGCCGCCTGTGAAACTAAATGTTTTTTTATGTCCAGCTGCAAATTGTACGATATATGTCGATGCAATTTTGGATATAATAACTTTTGAATTTAAAATAAAATTATTTTTGGTATCTTGTACAATATTTATTAGCGCTTATATTATGTTTGTAATAAATTGTGAAGTTAATTCTAGTGTACCTTAGGAAAAGCTGCGTTTATTTAAAAGTAAAACTATTATAATTTAAATTTATTCTTATACCGGATTTATTTCTTTATTAGTTGTTGAGAATTTAATATTTTCCGAACTAGTTTTAACATAATTTTGCTGTTTCGTATTGTTTTAATTTATTTTTTTCCTTTTGATATACGGCATGAATATATACATACGACAAAAAGTAAATAATTCAATATTCTTATGTTAGTCAAGACTTAATATATTACATCTTTATAAATATACATATTAATTTTTTTATGTCGTGAATATAAGAGTTAATTGATTCTAGGTATTTTTTTCTTTGCCCTTAGTTTTTCCCCATTAGAGATTTCTTTTCAGGTATCCAGTGCATCATTTTTGTATTAATACTTAGTAAGTATATAGCGTGTGTTTTGAGTAGTCTGTATGCGCATGTGCCGAAGAACGCGCAATCACTTTTCTCAATTTTCAGACTGAGCTTCTGTAGGCAAAACTGAGTGGCGCTACCTTCTATCTGTTATTATAGTCACCCACACCCGTCTCCACTGACTAAAGGCATGCACAGTAAATAGAAGCTCCGAGACATTGTGCGATATGACTACGGTTTTGTTAGTTTACGACCATCTTCAGACGCCATCGCTGCGCCTGCTTCTCGCGTAGGTAGCAACAAATACTCCGTTACTTCCCCACAACTTTATATTTTCCTTCCGACAAGAAACTTGCGCAACATTGTACGATATTCCTGACAGAAAAAGAAATTTAAGTTAGTTGCTTTTTGAACTGTATGTATCACTTATTTCGTTCAGGTATTTACTTCTTCATATATTTTTTTAAATGGCAGAAGAGTAGTAGCATCAGTGAAATGTGCATTCCATACAATTTGAATTTAAACTCGAAAATAACAATAATCGCACTCCATGCGAAACAAATACATAACCATCGAAAAGATTTTTGCGACAAAGACGATAAACTGATCGCAATAACAAAAACTTACCAAAAACTACATACCGTTAAACCTAACACTAAGAAACCACACGCAAGATTCATGCAACGGTTTATTGTACATCCATATGACGAAGAATATATGGGAAGAAAAAAAACTTCATGGAAAGCATTGCTCCTACATGGCCAGAAAAAAACATTATTGTCGTTGATGGTTACGGATACCAATAATGTGAAAAATACAAGTTAGCCCGAATATATATAAATAGACTTAACAATATAATTCCAGACATAGGGAAATTATTAGAGTTTAACATTAATATTAACAGATGATAACATCTAACAATAACTTTACTATTCATAAGAATAGTGAATGTTTGTTTACCATAACATTTATGCCATATAGTCAGCTGCACATACGGTCTTTTTATTATGATGTCTTTTTTGTGGCTATAAATAATAACCTTTACGTCGAATATGTCGAGAACACTATGGATCATTTGTAATTAATGTGCGTAATTAAAGATGACATTGCGAACGCACTTAGCCACAGCAAACACTATGTCCATACTAAATGTAAATTCCAGCGTTGTTTGTAGCGGTGGATTCCCATATTGCCTCACGTATTTTCACTGCAATAGGACCGTATTTGAACAAAGAAAATCATCATCTCGTTATTACGTGTGAACATCGGACAGTGGCAACCTACACCAGGTGCAAGCAACAAATCACCACAAAAACTGGCTTTAACTAAATTTGGTTCAATCCAACAACTTTCTTTTGACTTACCTTGCGAGGACGGGGTGAACTTAAAATTTACAAGACAGCCAGTCCCAGCGGTATAGATCTCAGTGAAGATGATCGTGCGATTCTTGTCGAAACGTTTATAAACTAACTATTATTTAAAAAGGGTGTTTAAGGGCTGCCTGCTGTAAGGGTTATACGTCACGCGGAGAACGTAGTTGCGCTATCGTACCCACTACAAATAATTAGTCCTAATACAAGAGATGATATAAAGTAAAAGAAAACGTCCGACATTAAAAAAAAGAACCAAGTTTATTATGAACGTTTCCGTAGAAAAGAAAATGTACAAGTTACAATAGAAAATAAGAACGTATATTATTTAAATATTGCCCTATATATCACCAGGCTGTGTATGATATGTGTACAAAAAAAAAACAAGAAAACATATATGTATAAATGTATAACTGAAATCTCACGTGAACGTATACAATCACTTGAGATCTCAGTTATTACAATCGCAATCGAAATTAAGCTTTATGCATGTAAACTTAGTACTACATATCCTATGACACTAATATACACATCCTTAGGCACGTACGTTATTCTTCTTAAGTTGAGACGACAAACTTTTATATAATCTAAATAAATCAACGCAAATATTAAATACACAAAAATAATGACAAATCGGTGTCAACAATATTAAATTTTTAAATGATCGAAGAAATTAATAAATGCTCGTTCTCACACGAAGATAATTATAGAATAATATTCTACTTGCTTTAACCTAAAATTCAAGACAAGAAAAGAATAAATAAATGTGCACTATATTCACCTATTATACAAGCAAAGAAGTTAATAAATGGCCGAGACAAAAGGGGTTAAGTTAATGATTTTTTTATTTTTCGGTATGTGAGGATAAAGAGACTATTATTTATGGCACAAATGCAAGTTTCTGAGAAATATTTAATGAGTGAAACGGCGTAATTAGTACAGCACTAGCACTACTTTTCGATTTGTAGATAAAGTTCGAAGATAAACCATATCAAATGGAATTGTTTCGGCTTCACACGTGGTCCTCGACTTCCGATCCACATGGCTTTATTCCTTGAACAAATTCTTCAATTTCGATTATATAAAACTTGAACGGCAAATCTCAGCATCAAATAGCTATAGGAGCCTATAGCAGGAACCAGAATCAAGAACCCTACAGATGGTATTGTATGCATTAGAAATTGCAAAACACGTAGATTGAGACATAAAAATGTCACAAAGAAATTAGCGGGAATGTCACTCAACTAAAGCTGTTCGAGAGTACAATTAACCTACGGCTTAGACAATAATGCCCATCCAATCATATAAATGGAGGTTCAACAAACACTGTATGCCGACAAATAAACCACCTATTACGGTGTAAATTTACTCGATACAAATAACCACACAGCAGCAATCAAACAAAAAGACAAATAGTCAAGCCGAGATTCCCAACGGTAGTTTGTGAATTCCCACGCAAACACGTATTCCCTTTGCGAAGCAAGTCACGCATGTCCGAAAGGATAGCGAAACCGCTACGGGTATACACCACCCGCCAAAATATCGTAACAGAAGACATTATTCATATGTATCTGTCACCTCTTTTTTCTTTGTCGCTATACAAAACTTAGGATATATACTGAATTATAAATGAGAATTCAATTCCACGATAGTGTATTATTATTATTCTGATATATTATTTTATTAGACCTTCTCTAGTTAGTGATGAAGCCATGAAAGATGAAAGAATTTTTTGTCTATCCCTGCTGTGTACCACCTCTATGCAGCGAATTTGTGTTTGCATAAAGCAATAGCCTTTCTAAACATTTCTGAACCTCGCATTTTAAATATTTTGTTTATCTAAAACTCTGTAGAAACAGTTGAAATATGTAATTCGTTCTCACACGAAGATAATTATAGAATAATATTCTACTTGCTTTAACCTAAAATTCAGCCGTTAGTAAAATTTTAATTACTTTTTTTATACTTTACGAACAGCAACTGTTATAACAAAAGAAACTCGCTAAAAATAATATTCTCCTTCTACAAATAATAAAGGAAAAATGATTTTATTAAGTTAATAGAATTCCCCTGTCAATTCAATACAATTATGTGTTACAGAAAACTTCGGCAACATTCGTATAAATAGAGAAATGTACTGTGGAGAAAAAATTGACAATCGGACTGAGCTTAAATTGAACCAAGCTCTTCGTGGCGTCTTTGAATTAACGTTTATTGTATTTTTATATCGAAAGGAGACACTAAACTTTGGCAGCTGTCCTGAATTCAATTAAACGTAAACCTGAAGTGAATATATTTCAAGTATTTTTTGTTTATTTCTAAATGGAAATGCAGAAAAAGTACCAGGCTTCCCTCACTGTCGTGTTCTTTACGAGTTACGAAAGGTTCTTTAATATACTGTGGTGTCAAAACAATTATTCTCTAACCAAGGTCTTCACTTATTATAAATTTAAGATGAATGTTTCCGCACCTTCAAAATTTAATTTTCGCGTAAAATGATTGAAATTCTCTCTTAATCAACACAATGTTTTATAACGCAATATACATAACATTTATTTATTATTTTTACCGCAATGAATGAAGAATCTGAAATTTTAAAAATCATAAAAGTAAATTTTATTGTAAATTCCTTCTAGTAAAGGCCATTTCCATTTAGAACGATCTGACATAACAGAAGACCACGGGAAACTTGACATAAACCCGTTCGTTCCAGTTGTTGTGGTGACCTAATTTATTTTGACACAAGGAAATTCGTTTTGTAAAATTGTAGAAGTTTACAAAGGATACCCGCCACTGTAACTGCTTATTTAATATACTTGGTTATTATTAAATTTAAGCTATAAAAGAAAACAGAAAGTCGTTATTAGAAATCAGTAATTTTGATTCAGAAAAGTCGATTCTAAATTATTTTTTTTAATACAAGAGCGAGCACTCAAATTATACTGGCCGCCATAAGTCAATAAACACTCAGTCTACGTTCGTATATTTTAAAGATAATTTGTATTCGCATTAAGAAACGATGAAAATTTCAACAAGATATGATCGTAACAATTCATATAAACACTGATAATTAATGTTCGGATTTTTATGCACAAGAAATGCTTTAAATATGCGCATAAATATGCCACGTTCTTCCCAAAAATATGTCGACTATATGCTTTCTACATATTACGACGCTAATTTATTCGAATTTGTTATAGAAAAAAAAAGATCGCCCTTAAGTAGGATTCGAACCTATGTGCATGGCTTGCCGGACCATCGCTTTAACCACTAAGCTATCAAAGGCAGTGATTTTGAATCTTTGTGGGGATGCCTTGAGTTACATCAATGAAACAGATCATCTGTTTCCTCCAAGCCATGCACGTAGGTTCGAATCGTACTTAAGGGCGAATTTTTTTCTATAAAAAATTCGAATAAATTAGCGTCGAACAAATTTTTATTTCATTTTTACCATTTATGCATTTTTATACATTTTATTTTTTATGTATTTCGCTTAATCAAGGAAAGAGTAGTAAAACAACAAATTGTAGTCTAAATTACATTTATACATAAAAAATAATTATTATTAGATAATATATGATAAGAACATTGCATAATAATATGGCAAATGACTGGTAATATGGTAAAATAACTATATACATATAATTGAATACATAATAAGTTATTAGGTTATTAAGTAACATCCCTCGAATTATATGTATAGTTGTTTCGCAATAATATCTACTTAACTTATTATTGTACTAATTAATATTTAAGTGCTTTTGTAGATTTTCGACACCAAAATTTTGTCTTCTATCGCTTAAAATATTTTTATATGTTCAAAACGTTCTTTCAACTTCAACTGAAGTGATAGATGTTCCGTTAATGATAATGATAAAATCTTTGATATTTCTGTTAACTTTTGAAAACCATCATTCTCTTGTTGTTATACTATAAAATTTATCTAGCATACCTTTACCAGTTCGACCTGGAATATTTTACGATCAATTTTCACAATTTTCTACAAAAGAAATAGACTCTAACGAAGATATTTGGTCAGTCTCTAATTTTTTAATTAATCCACTTAAAAAACTTTTTTTCAATTAATTTTCACAATTTTCTACAAAAGAAATAGACTCTAACGAAGATATTTGGTCAGTCCCTAATATTTTAATTAATCCACTTATAAAACTATAATGGGCTTTAATATACGTCAACTGATCTAGAATCTCGCGTTTTTCGAATAAACTTTTGGATTTTATTATTGATTCAGCTGAATCAGAAAAATCAAATACAATGTTTTTTATTTGATTTCTCTTCTCATCAGATTGATTATATTATAAACTAACAAATGGATCAAAAATATGCGATTTTATGTTGAAAATGTTAAAAATAATCACTTTATGCACACAAACTAAAAATATGAACTAAAGCTTAGGTAATTTTATGCAAAATATGTATACCGTTTTTTTATACCGTTAATCGCATTATTTCAGTGTAGAATGGATATATCCACAATATTAGGGTGATATTCCTAATAATAAAAAATTAATTTTTTACATAAAATCCGAACTCTACTTAATATAGAGATTTATTATAGAGATGAACAACCAGGTTCTGGTTCTAGTGTATGTAGTTGATATTTCAGAGATGGAAATAAAACAAATATTCTTTCTTGCCAATATTCAGTGGCCATTAGTTAACAAAATATCTCCTTTCTTTAACATGCCAAAGACATTTCGACATTTTTATAAATATCCTACTGTATATATCTGCGTTTGTATAAGTTTAATAGCAGTAAAAACTAACGTACACAATCTTTCGATAGATAAATATATTGTATTGAATAAAGTAAGCAATATTATTAATTATTATTTATTATATTTCTCAAGTCACAATTTAATACGTGGTAAAAATTTATATAGATAAAATTCTCTCAAAATCTATACTGTACATAATTTCAATAACAAAGACTTCAATCTCATCTGGTATCCATACAAAAAAAAGTGTTGCAAAGCAATTTCTTTCTTATCTAAATCAACAGATATCTGTAAGAGAATATGATTGGGAATGGTTAACAAAAATAAATTTTCTTTTCATACCTCCACATTATATAAATTTTTTCTTCATGCTTGCATGCACTTGACCCGTCAACAATGCAGGGCTAACATCACGGATGAAGGTCAGTTCTTTAACATGACCACTATTTTATGCATTTTCACCATGTTCGAATTCCTTCTCCTGGTTCTTGAACAATTATGAAATAATATAAAATTTTATTAATCGACTAGCTTCCATGATCTAAAAAAAAAATGATTGAGTTTGAAACAACATTTGAGGTTATGTGAACTTTTATTTAATTTTAAGAAAATACAAGCAATCATTAAAATTTTACAGGAAAAAATATGGTATTTTTGTAATATACAACTACACAAATATTGTACGTACCTTCAGTTATACTAATTACTGTTATGTTAAGCATAATTTATCTCTTTGTAATCTCTGACAATTTCTAATGTAAGTAGGTTTTGTTTGCATCCAGTCCATTTAAAAATAATGTTGATGACGCACACTAAATTAGCGACACTATCTCATATGCAATCACATTATGAATGGATAAACTAACTTCTCGAAGACCGAAAATGAAAATTGGCACGTTGTCGAATAGGAGGCAACTGAAACTACCCATCAAATATTTTTAAGGGATATGCTTAAGAGATGAACTATTTTCCTATGTGCGACCTCAAATTATTAAAATACGTGGAAACTATATTGATTATATTCGCAAAATTTCATGAGCGTTAAAAGTTATCCTCTCCAGTATCGGTGTATTTTGAACACAAACTTTCCATAGACGAAACACTAGTTGTACTTGTGTAATACCTCATTTGAAAGCTTGGTTTAACTTTGTGTATCTTCGCATTTCAGTCATGGAGTTGTATAGATTCTTTGATATTAACGATGTATATACCAAGAAACTTAATAATAGTGATCGCCAATATTAGACATTTATTTAAATTCCGAATTTTCATATTAGATTCAGGTTCTTCAAAATGAGAAATTTGAATATATTAGACATATTGCTGTAATAATAATTAAAAATGTAATTTCAATTTCGTTCATGTTTTTAAATAGGTACTTACGGTTTGTTTTGTAAAATAAAAATATTTATAAATAAACTTATTTTATTGGTTCAGAAAAATTTTTATCCAAAAAATATGAAACGGTGTCCAGTTAAATGAATTTTTTTATCGCTCTCTCACTAAGGTTCTATTCAAATAACTGCATTTTGCAAAATGTTATATTTGTTAAGGAAGGCACTAATTTTAAGAGATATATAAATATTATAATAATTACTCATCACTGCCACTATTAATCCTTTAAATTATTATTACTTTTACATCTTTTGTGTGCACATTTAACACTTGAATACCAATACACCTACTGTAGTGGTTATTAGCAATAATAATAATATTTATTCGTCCAACAGAACAATATAAGATTATATAATTTAAGGTGTAGATTAACAACATTTCATAAAAACATATACAAAATAGTACTTAAAGATATATAAAAGAAAAAAAAACAAATAATACAAAGGTATTTTTAATAATATAAAATATTACTAAAAATCTGGTGTGAAGAACACAAATGCAGGTTCACTATTAATATTTTCTGTGAACGTGTCCGAATATATCCTATCCCCAGAGACGTAGATACATATTTCGCTTTTCTACAAGCTCATCGGTACGCCCCTGCTGGAGAAAGGATATTTCCAGACACATTCACAGAAAAGAACCACCTCGCCCTATCACCGTAATTATCCAGACCGAGCGCAGAAGTAGATTCGGCGCTACCTGTTGTCAGACAGCCGAAGTACCTCGCATACCGTCCACATAATTAATGTGAAGTAACGACGCTCTTCCAAAGGTTAGCACAGCCAACTCTCTAGAAAACTGCATTTTGTTTGTGCCTTCACTCATACTACGGCTTAACCGCATGTGTAATGTATCCGAATAATTGAAACATACATGAGTAGGTAAACCCCACCAGTTTTGTATAATACAAAGGTATTTTTAATAATATAAAATATTACTAAAAATCTGGTGTGAAGAACACAAATGCAGGTTCACTATTAATATTTTCTGTGAACGTGTCCGAATATATCCTATCCCCAGAGACGTAGATACGTATTTCGCTTTTCTACAAGCTCATCGGTACGCCCCTGCTGGAGAAAGGATATTTCCAGACACATTCACAGAAAAGAACCACCTCGCCCTATCACCGTAATTATCCAGACCGAGCGCAGAAGTAGATTCGGCGCTACCTGTTGTCAGACGGCCGAAGTACCTCGCATACCGTCCACATAATTAATGTGAAGTAACGACGCTCTTCCAAAGGTTAGCACAGCCAACTGCCACAAATGCAATTGCATTTGTGTTCTTCACACCAGATTTTTAGTAATATTTTATATTATTAAAAATACCATTGTATTATACAAAACTGGTGGGGTTTACCTACTCATGTATGTTTCAATTATTCTGATACATTACACATGCGGTTAAGCCGTAGTATGAGTGAAGGCACAAACAAAATGCAGTTTTCTAGAGAGTTGGCTGTGCTAACCTTTGGAAGAGCGTCGTTACTTCACATTAATTATGTGGACGGTATGCGAGGTACTTCGGCTGTCTGACAACAGGTAGCGCCGAATCTACTTCTGCGCTCGGTCTGGATAATTACGGTGATAGGGCGAGGTGGTTCTTTTCTGTGAATGTGTCTGGAAATATCCTTTCTCCAGCAGGGACGTACCGATGAGCTTGTAGAAAAGCGAAATACGTATCTACGTCTCTGGGGATAGGATATATTCGGACACGTTCACAGAAAATATTAATAGTGAACCTGCATTTGTGTTCTTCACACCAGATTTTTAGTAATATTTTATATTATTAAAAATACCTTTGTATTATACAAAACTGGTGGGGTTTACCTACTCATGTATGTTTCAATTATTCTGATAAAAAACAAATACAAATTAAATGAATATTGATCGATTGTATACATATACAGAAAGATGGAGAAAGACAATAAATATAACCAACATGATAAATTAATTCAATTTTATGTGTTTATAAAAATCAAAATAATCAAGAACAAATTTAAACATCACTGAACCTTTTCAAAAGTCTTACACATAATATAGACCGGTCACTTTAAAAGTACATTGGCTTTCGCTCTGAGTAATCTAAAATTAGTGCATTTGAAGAGTGTTAGATGCGGGTACATTGAAGTCAATATAGGCAAATATCGTTGGGCAATCAATTTTGTTTGATAAAATATTTAGTAAAAATTTAGCACTATACATCTCCCGACGACAAGAGAAAGATTGCACACTATGGCACTGCAAAAGACCATTGTACAACGGGACGCATTTCGCTATGCACTGCATCTGTGGACAGTCCTTTGACCCACGATAAACGCACAACCACACGCTTATTCATCTCGTGTACACTCATGCAACACACCCCCCATCGTTCACTAGCTGCTTCTAACTGACCGCGTACCTACGAGATATGACGCGGCCTCTACGACAGCATATATACGCTGCCATCTGCTGGTACAAAATCCGCACGTACTTTACAAATGTTATAAAGGAAACTGACGTTTGCCACTTATATCCTGACCCACGTATAAGATATTGATTGAAATATTTTATACATCTCTAATAACTTGGATTAATATATATTTGCCGCATCTTGCTAGAATAAAATTATCAAAAAGTGATCAGCTGTGTCATTTTCCAAATATCTCGGAATATATAATGTTTTAAACACAATCTAAACATATGAATAGTACATATCTTAATAAACAAGCGTAAAAGTCAAAAGATAATATTTTATTAGATATGTATTTAAAACAAAAATCTTTTTAATAATATAAAATATTATTGAAAATCGGGTGTGAAGAAAAAAAAAATTCATATATTTGTAAAGGTATGTCCCCAGAGACGTAGATATGTATATTATGTACAAAGCCATCTACAAAGACAACTTCGATTAGTTTTATACAAAGTTTGAGAGGTTTTACCTATACAACTATGTTTCAAATTATTTTGTTATATGTATATAACCTTAACACATGACAGCAAAATATACGTTCTACTTGTTTAAATTACAAAATTTATACTGTGTAAATTACATTCAGTTTACAGCACCATCTGCTCCTTGCTTAGCTTAAATAAGATATATTTGCATATATTAAATTAAAAACTAACAAATGTTAAAAACCGAGCAAGTTATATACTGTTTACGAGGGGGTATTGATATCTAGTTAGCCTATGCCATTTTCCTTGAACAAAACAAGATATTGTTATAATGGCAAGAATAATGACATTTTAAAAGTATCTGTATGCTGTGCAGTAAATTTTGAAAGAAAGTATGTCGAATGCAAATGTGAAAATCCATAAACTAGAGTATAGAAGCACCATCTAATACTTATTTGAAGAGGTTAAGTAGTAAGGGAATTTACGAAGATATGCTTAACACACTTGGCGATCAATGCCCATTATATGCGACTGTCAAAAATTTGATTGCGTCATTCGAAAGAGGAGAACTTTCCGTTGATGATGAGAAGCGACGACGAAAACTAATTTCGGTGTCCAACTCTGAAAATATTGACGCAGTTCATGACATGATATTATCAGATCGTCGAATTGGGCTGAAACATATAGCTGAGGCACTAAAGGCTTCATATTAACGCGTCCATCATATAGTTCACGTCGATTTAGATATGAAAAAAATTTCTGCAAAATGGATTCCTAAATGGTTGAACGCCGAACACAAACGCACAAGAGTGAAAGCATCACAGTCAATCTGTGCACGTTTTGAAGGAAATCCAGATTTTTTGAATCGGCTTGTGACTATGGATGAAACATGGGTCCATTTTTACGACCCAGAAACTAAACATAAATCATGGTTCTTCAAGGCCTAATATGTTTCGAGTTCAAAAATCCGCTGAAAAAGTTCTTGCTTCAGTTTTTTTGGATATCCATGAAATAATTATAATCGATTACCTAAGAAAGGGTCAAACCATCACTGAATATTCTTATTCTAAATTACTAACGACCCTGGGAGAGAAAATTAAGGAAACAAGACGTGGCATGTTAGCGATAGGTGTGTTGTTTTTGCAGGACAATGCCCCTGCACACAAATCGCGCATTACCATGAATACAATTCGGGATCTAGGGTTCTAATTATTGGAACACCCGCCCTATTCCTCAGACCTAGTCCTTAGTCCCCTCAGACTATTATCTGTTCCCTCAATTGAAAAAAAGGTTAAAGGGACATCAATTTTTGTGTAACGGAGAGGTAATAGAAGCTGTGAAGGCTGGTTTGCAGACCAAGAAGAATATTTTTTTTAGAAGGATTAAAGGCGTTGTATTAAGAGTATTAATTTAAGAGCAGACCTCGTATTTATTATACAGTAGTCGACAAATTTTAATTTCTGTTTACGTATATAGTGTATACAAAAGATGACCTTGTTATATTCAACTATGCCTGCTTTCAAACAGTGTTGGGAGAAGCAGAGTGGTAGACACACATACACATTTAACATGCCCTATCATGCCCTATTCCCTAGGGGTGTACAGTAGTTGATTTCAACATGCATATTTTTACATCTCAAGAAAAGACACAAATCGTAAAATGGTAAGCCAGTAGCAGTTCATTAGAAATCATTGGGCGTTTTACTTTTACGTTTGAAAATCGTCCAAACCCAACTGAAAGAACTATATTAAATATTATTCACAGGTTTTATAAATATGGATGCGTGACAAAATGTAAAGAATGCTTGCATATAGAAGACGATGAGCCGAGAAATCGTAGTATTAACAAAGAAAAAAAAAATTAAGAAATTATAGCATGTGCTGCAGGAAAGTAATGTATGCACTGCAAAACAGATTTCCCAAGAAACTGACCTCCAACAGAAAACAGTGCAGAGAATTTTAAAAAAGAACGAGTCGAAGTGGCGAAAATTTAAGTGAAAGTCAGGCAATATTTCCTGAATATAAATCTAGAAGGTTAGAATTTTGCGAGAGAATAATGAAAAAAAATTACTGGAAATGAAAATTTTCTAAAGAATATTTTATTTACAGGCGAAACATCATTCTCTTTACACCTTTACACCTCCCTGTACCTGTATATACCCAATATCCACAAAAAATAAATGTATGGGCTGGTATTTTAAATAATTCAAATGTCGGTCCTTTTTTTGTCGATGGCACACTTAATGCCGATAAATATTTATACTTGTTAAATAATAGCATTATTCCGACTTTTCGCTCGTATGACGTCAATTTTGAGGAAGTCTGGTTTCACCAAGATGATTGCCCTGCTAATAAGACGAGAAATGTGAGTTTTTGAGAAACACCTTCAATGGTCGTATTGTAAGCAAGAATTGCACAATCGGTTGGCTTTCAAAATCGCCAGATTTATCGCCCAATGATTTATTTCTATGGGGGCGTATCAAACAAAAAGTTTACAGTAATCGCCATGAAAGAATGCGCAATATAAGTGAATTGCGAGAAAAAATATTGAGAACATTCTTAACATTAACACCTGACATGCTAAGTAATGTCCGTCAAGAATTTTATTATAAGTTGGCGTACTGTCAAGAACAACGTGGTGGATTATTTGAGCATTTAATTTAAAAATATATTTTCTATTATTATTTAATTTTACCCTGCTATTAATTAAGTGTAAATGGATTATTTTGAACAACGTACAGTGATTAAGTATCTTTTAAAAAAGGTATGTCCTGTGATATAGTGGATAAGCGTTGTTTTTAGTATGGAATCGTCGGAAAATGGTAAACTTAATTTAAGCGTAACAGGAGCAGCTTAGAAGATGATCTCTGCAGTGCGGCCGAGAGCCACTACAAGTCCAGAAATGGTGACCGACGATTAAAAGCGTTAGAAATAGTAGAAGCAATGGGCATTTCAAAGGAACAGCTGCTTTGTATTTTGCGCGAAGAAATTGATATCAGAAAGCTTTCGGCAAGATGTGTTCTGCGTTTACTAACAACGGAACAAAGACGTGTCCGCTGTCAAAATATCGATGAATAATTTATAAATTTTTAAACGCAGCACAGCAGATTATTTTGCGCCGGTTTGTTTGTTACTTGTGACTAAACATGGGTTCATAGACGAAGATGTGGACCAAACGTGGAGGACCAACTCCAAAGAAGCCCAAGACACTTTCATCACCGAGAAAAGTGATGGTATCGGTATTTTGGGATGCAAAAGGTATATTGTTGACTGACTATCTTCAAAAGAGCAATACCGTAAACGGCGAATATTTACGTAAATCTTCTAGATCGTTTAAAGACAGCTATCGCTGAAAAGCGTTCAGGAATGACTAAGAATAAACTGCTCTTTCACCATGACAATATACCTGTGCATTTCATTATGGTTATTGCAAAAAAAAAAAATAAGAATTAATGTTCGAGTTAGTATCGCATCCGCCATATTTGCCAGGCCTAGGACCATCTAACTTTCATTTGTTCCCTAAATTAAAAGATTTTCTCGGAGGCAAAAAATTCTACACAAATGAAGAGCTAACTTCAACAGTGGACGATTATTTGGCAGAGACAGAAGAAAATCACTTTCGAGGCGGCATAAAGAAGCTTGAACACAGATAGACCAAAGGTGCCGAATTAAGAGGAGACTATGTACGAAAATAAAGTTTGTTTATTTAAATTATTCCTTTGTTCCTATGCGATCGCGCGAATTAATCAACCCGCCCTTGTATATAACGCAGAAACCCATATTTTATAAAAATTCAAAAACCTTTCTACTCTTTCACAAATGCTTATCAGTTGTGACGGAAAACAGCGTTTTACATGAATCGAAAAGTCGAAATCCATCAAGATGACATGTAATTTCGTTTATATCCGTATTTTACGTATTATCATTTGCTACGTAGATCAATTCTTACAGAGAAGATCTGATACACTATACGTGATGTGGTAATATTAAATTTGTTTTAAAATTACGTTTACATAATATTTATACAGGCTGGCGTAAAACTACCTTCACAATCTTAAATTTAAAAAAAAATACATGAAAAATTAAGTAAATTTATATTTTGAAACGCATATTTAGAGCCTGGCGAATGACGCAATATCGGTCTCTAAACTAATGAACAGGAAGCGTTATGCTTAACCATACGATTTATCTAGTACGATTTCTTCGAAGCCAATATACCGCTTACTGAAGATAGTGTACGAACGATTTGGTAGGCTCGATATAGGCAGAAAAAAAACTACTAAGGCAGCGTTCTAATATATATATAAATGCTACGATATATTTCTATGTGTAAGTGTGTATTACTGAATTTTGTGTCCATAGGCATGTTTTTATCCATAGCCACGAGCATAACATGAGGATAGTTATGAATGTATTATAAAAAATTTTATTATCATTATTAAAATAATTATTATTATGATTATTATTATTCACGATTGTTACAATATACGATGACATATTTGTCCAAATTTTCAGGTATAAAACTTTTCGCACTTAAAAATATATTTAAATTGTAAAAATGATCTTTCTATATAGCAGCAGGCCAGTGGAGCATAACTGTAGCTACTTAAAATAGAGTTAGCATTAATGTTATTTTGATGGGTTATCGATGATCTCACATGACGAGAACCGTCTAGAAAATGTAAATGCTAATGAATCGCGAGATCGAACAACACACGAAAAACCTAGGCGAACATCGATTATGCCAGAAGTTTTCCCGTTAATATAAATAGCAGTCTAGAGAGATTTATTCATTCCCTACCAAATCATCGCCGAGTGAACTTACATAAATATAAATACATAAATGTTCTTATTTTTAGTAATTAGTTTTTAAATTGTTATTCGTTTTATTATTAATATAGTGTGTGTCTAAATAAGCATTAGTTTTATTAGAGAACCCCGCTGAATAGACCTGAACATTACATTATCATTTATTAAAATTGATATTTGTTTATTTATTATATAACCAAGACGGAATATACATTTATATATTATTTCGTTTGACTTCGTTCAAGTAATCGCTTAAAAAATTATATCCGCTAATTTCCTAAGTGTATTCTCATGTTTACATGCTGTTATGCATGCACATACATATATGTATTTATTGCTTCGATGCTCTCTCTTTTCTATGCTCTCCTATAAAGAATTATTTCTGGTTTCGTTTCTTTCAGTGTTATTTGGTTACAACGTTTAGTATTTTAAAAAATCCATTTTATATTGGTATATTGTATATTTATCCTATAATTTTTTTAATATTAAATTTAATTTACTACCTTATTTTTTGAGTAGTTTTCGTTTCTTCTTTTTAGTTCATTTCTTTCTGTTCTTAGTATTTCTCTTTAACTTTCTCATTAACTATGGAGAATTCTCGTAGGGCAACCATGGTAGGATGGATTAGAGGCCATACAG
Organism: Melolontha melolontha; assembly: GCA_935421215.2. Taxonomy (NCBI): domain Eukaryota; kingdom Metazoa; phylum Arthropoda; class Insecta; order Coleoptera; family Scarabaeidae; genus Melolontha; species Melolontha melolontha. The sequence continues at coordinate 42,973,336 of OW285240.1, read as the reverse complement.
ATTGGTTGCATATTCGTAATGATACCGATATATATTGCAGTGCCTGTTCATTAAGTTTAAGGCGTCCACAACAGTGTAATGTGCAGAGACATGTTTCTTCAAGAACTCACCAAGATAACATATGACCATCTGCACCTCACACTTTTAACGAAGAACTGTGTGTGTGTGTAGCTTTCATGGCGGCCAATATCCCATTCAAAAAGCTTAACAATCCAGTCCACAAGAGCTTTCTTACAAAATATACTGATTGTCATGTACCAGATGAATCTACTTAACGTAAATACCACCTACCAAAATGTTCTTTCAGAACCATTGTAAAAATACGAACCAACCTATCTGGTCATTATTTTTGGGTAAGTGCAGACGAAACAACGGATGTAATAGGACAATATGTGTTAAATGTAGTTGTTGGTATTCTTCATCCGACAATTTCATACTAACCATACTTAATTTTAACTAGCATATTGCTAGTCGTACATGGTGAAACAGTTGCAGAAGTAATTGGTCAATGTATTCATAATATTCTGTCCTCAGATAATAGCTATAAAGACAAAATGCTATTATTTTTGACTAATGCGGCAGCTTATATGTTAAAAACAGGTAAGTTATTAAAGCAATCTTATCCCAATATGCTACACGTTACCTGTGCAGCACATACATATTTGTTCATAGTAATGTTTTACACTTTCACTGTTTCACAGAAAATACATAGTTTTGAGTTTCGTTCTTTTATTATTATTTTTATTCAAAATTCGATACCAAATTCGCTTGTCAGCATTACTTTTGCTTCAGCAGTAGTTGCTGCCGTTTACCAAACCCTTTATTAAATTCACTCTGTTATACATATTAGCTGCATGTGTAGGTATGTGCCACTTATGCAGGTGCACACACGTATCAAATTGTCCGAAACTCACGGATCGCTTACAGAAACAAACCTATTGCGAATACAAGGCAGGCACCTATGGGCTATGAATCATTAATCGCTCGAGTCCGCTCTCTGGTTATTATATATTTCTAATCATTGTCGTAAAGGTGGTTTTTGACTTTCTATATTCTTTATTACACGAGGAAGAAAACCAAAATGTTTATGAATAAGTGGTAATTGTTTAAGCAAAAAAGAGCGTACTAGCGTTTTACTAATTAATACACTTTTCACCTTATCTTCTAGACACCTTGTCACATGTTTTATTGTTTTAAAATTGTCGCTATTAAAAACACAAGCTTGTATCCATGTACCCTATCTAATAATAATAGATTGTGGAAGCAAACTTAATCCAGGACAAGGTTCTTTGTAAAATTGTATTTTATTGGGAGCTTTTAAGCAAATTGTTTTCGTATTACTAATAAATGTATTTACATCTGCGAACTCTTCTCGCACAAATTCACACACGTATTGTAAAGAATGTGAAAAATAAGTACCATGAACCATACCTGGTAAAAATGTTTATAAATTTATCCCTTCGTGTAGTATATAAGCTACAACACCGGTTACTAATAGAAGAGCTATTTTTTTCTTGTCCGGAATTATGGAATCTAGACTGCTTTGCACAAATTCCGTGGTAGATTCAAAATTTATGGTAGACAAAACTTTACTAGCAACTAAATGAGATTTTGGAAGTTTAGTTGATTCTAGCGTACCTACAATAACATTGCTGATTGAACGTGTAGTTTCATCCACTGACACAAAGATATTTTTGCCTTCTATGTCTTTTTTTTTATTTCCTGTGTCTGTGTCAGATATATGGAATCTAGTTTTCTTCTTACAGTGCTTTCGTCGGGAATTGATCTACGACAATACTTTTCCAAAAAAAATTTCAAGCCTAGATGATTGAGTTGTTTGAACGGAATATTTGAGGATAGAAATACTTTATACAGTTCCTCACAAAAATTATTAGTTTCGTTTGTATTTTACATAGTTGCACGCATAAGTTGACCGTTTAATATATGTTTGTTAGAGTATAAATGATTGTTAACGTTAGTTTTTTTTAACGTTTAAAATCATACGTCTCTGTTTCTAGAAATTAATCGATTCGGAAAATGTGTCCTTAAACAATTGTGGTTTTGGCAGTATGGGCAATGGCACACTATCTTGTTGAAGCCAGTAGAATTGATCATCTTCTTGTCTTGATAACAAAAGTTTTCCAGCATTTTCCTGTATCGATCTCCATTTACCGATTACATGTGATTAATTTCATCTCGGAGAAAATAGGGCCCAATTATACCTTGAGCTGAAATTGTCCACCATTCTGTTACCTTTTCGCTATGGAAAGGTCTTTGGTGAATTAATTGTGGAATCTCTGTACCCCAATACCGCGAATTTTGTGCCTCCTCAATTTGTTTACAAAACTTTCTTCTATGTCTCCAAGAATGAATAAAATTTGTTTACAAAACTTTTCTCTATGTCTCCAAGATTTAGTATAGCTCGTCTGTATTCTACAGTGTGTCACAGAATAACTATTCCTAATTTTCAGAAATGATAGAGAGCACTTAAATAAACATTTTTTATTAATAAAATATTTCAGTATCGATACAAAATGAAAAAAATTCACTCCAGGATTTTCCCGGTGATATACAAAGTAATAATTGAATCATAGCAACCTTTGAAAAATAACTATTTCAGTAGTTGTCATTTTACGTCTATCACAAATTATTCTTTATTGGAGAAGTGTGTTTAATTGTCATTTTACATGTCACAAATTAATCTTTTTGATATAAATTTGTGTTTAATTTAAAATGCATCATTTTACAAATATTTAATTAGCAGACATGCATCTTGCCTACGGAGCAGCTTACGGTAATGCTAACGAAGCAAGGCGAATTTATGCGTAGCAGCATACTCAACGTCACATTCCCTGTCATACATCATTTTCAAGATTGGATCAGTGGATTCGAGATACTGGTGAATTCCAAGTAAAGAAAATAAATTCGGGAGCCAATCCTACTGTCCGAAATGTTGACTTTGAGTACCAAGTTCTGCAACAATTTGAAAATAACCCGAAAACAAACACTCGTGCCATTGCCCATGCGATGCATACAAGTCGCACATGTGTATGGAGGGTATTGAAGGAATACCAAAAGTATCCGTTTCACGTTCAAAAAGTGCAAACGTTAATTCCAACTGATTATCCCAACAGAGTTCCATTTGCCAAATAGTAGGAGTGTATTATGGACAGACGAGACATGTGTTACAAGAGATTGCTATTTTAATACACACGATAGTCACATTTGGAACGAGGGAAATCCTGCCGCCGTTAACAGGTTACATCATCAATGAAAGTTTTCTGTTAATATTTCGTTTGGGATTGTAGAGGGAGCATGTTTACTGCCTGCCGGTTAGACAGCTATGTGTATAGGATTTTTCTGGAACATACTTTACCAGAATTGCTTAAAAATGTCCCACTTCATATTCGAAGAAATATTGTTTTCCAGCATGATAGTGTACCAGCACACTTTGAATTAAATTGCCAAAATTATTTAAATGCACAATTTCCAAATGGACGGATCGGAAGAAGAGGGCCGATTTCTTGGCCTGCACGTTTACCAGATATGACTCCTGTCGATTTTTGTATTTGGGGTCATATTAAATCACTAGTTTATGAGACACTTGTTAATATAGAAGAAGAGTTAATGACTGGAATTATTCTAGCGTTTGATGATATTCGTGAACGTCTGCACATCGTAACGATGTGCAGTCGCCTGCCTACTTGTGTATTGAAAATGGTGGTCGTGACTTCAATTTTTATAAAGTTTCTAATAAAATGTTCCTTAACTTAACTCTTTCCTGACATTGTTTTCAAAAATTTCTAGATTATTTTGACCGAGAAATTTTCATACACTAATTTATTCATAAAAAAATATTTATTTAAGTGCCCTTTATCATTTCTGAAAATTAGGAATAGTTATTCTGGAGGATGCAATGAACCTACAGCATAATCTCGAAATTGTCAAAGAATGCTGCTCGGATAATAAATTATCCCTTAATATAGGAAAGTGCTGTGTTATTAGGAATTCAAGGCGAAGGCTTGTGATATCTTTTGATTGCAACATAAACGATCACGTATTGGAGTGCAAGAAATCAATAAAAGACCTAGGAGTTCTATTCGATAGTTCGTTTAGCTTTGATGAATACGTTGCTAGTATATGTAAATAGGCTTTGAAAAGTCTTGGATTTGTCATGCGTAACTCTAAACTTTTGACCAATCTCGAAACTATTACGTACGTGTATTTACGTGTCATTGGTACGCTGTAAATTAGAATACGCTTCGATAATATGGCATCCACCTTACGTCTCTCACCAATTAGAGAGTTCAGAGGCGATTTTTAAAGTACCTCTACTACAGAAGAGACGGTTCGTGTCCAGAGAGAAATACAATTCATACAAATCTACTACATGAGCAAAAGTTGGATTCTCTACTAACACGTAGGAAAACAACTTTCGCAAAATTTTGATACAAACTTCTTCACAACCAGGTAGACTGTATGCAACTTTTGTCAAATATTGGCTTCTGTGTTCCGAGGATGGAAGCGAGACATGTTGATACATTTCACACGGTTAGTCATCGTACGGGAGTTATGGTGAGGAGCCCCATGTTTCAAATGTGCAAATTTGGCAATACTTACTATAAATATATTTTTATAGGGACTAAGAGTTAGTGACTTTAGTGATGTTTTATTTTTTGTCAGTTTTTTCTCTTTTTTTCTCGTTTTTGAACTGAAACGAACTCAATATATCATTTTAAAATTTATTATACACATTTAGAGTTATGTTCTTGTAACCCGTTTTGGTTTTTACTTTTGGGTACAATTAAATAAATATTATTATTATTATTATTCTGTGACACCCTGTAGACGCGCATTAACATCTTGTGGACTCAGATGTTGCACCGCCTGGATGTTATACGGACGCATGTGGGATCTTCTTTTAAAATGCCCTTCAGTGATCGTCGTTTGATACCTAGCTGCAAAGAACATCTTTGTGTTGAAGTTTTTGATACTTCATGAATACTTTCCTGCACACGTTGAATTTTTTCGACGGATCTTCTTGTTCGCGATCTTCTTGCCCTACTTACGTCTCCTACTGACACTGTCTCTTAAAATGTGGCTACAAATTGCAGTATCGTATGGGTGGAAGGAGCCTATGTAACATTAAAATATCGTCGAAAGTTTCTCTGAGTAGAAATAATGCTTCTTCCTTTTTCCAAATAAAAAGTTACAATCTTTATCCTTTCTGTGGGCGTGTATCGCTGCATATCGAAACTCCCAAGTATTTATTTTAATCTAAAAAAGAGAAACTCAATAAATATTAATTACAAAAAGGATTATTGAAATTATAAATCGTGAAGGTACTTTTGCGACCCCTATATTACCATGAATACCTGGTTTTATAATACGTGTTAATACGTGGACTAAATCTAACCTTTGATATTTCCTTTGAATTAAATGTGCCACTCTTAATATTTAGAATCTATTAAATTCTTGTTAAAAGCGCTATCAGCCAAGTAACTAACCACTGGAAATAGCAATAAAGGCATTATACCTTGGTGTTTTTTGTAAAATCTAAATTTTGTTCAAATCCCAAGCTGAAAATATCGCCCACGCTTTTTTGCCGGCACAATTTTAAAAAATCGAAACAAATGTGTGTATTTTTCGGATATTTGTTAATTTCGTCCTACGCAAATGCGTCGAAAACATAAAAATATTGTGTTTTCGCGTCAGATTTAATTTTGAAGATATAACAGTCGAACAGTAGCGTTGATGGGGCTTCAAGGATATTATATGATATGACGATATCAAGTGACTCATTTTGATTTCGCAAACGTTCGAATTACTTCCTGTTATATTATTACGTTAAGACTAGTATTTAAATTTCTAAGTACATACAGACTTGCCAAAACTTTAATACGTAATCTGGTACATTATTTTCGTGTGTTCGAAATTTCCTTATTTTTGCAATTAAACACGTCTTATAACTTACCTTTAATATAGATATACACCTACTCTAAACAAAAGTCGAAGTTACACTGCATTTATTTAATAAGTTTATGTTGTCTTGTTACATTATATTACAGTCAAACGCAAAAAAAAGTAGACAAAATACAGTTTTCTGTTTCTTCTCAAAATGATTTAGGTAAGTGCGACTTTAAAGTTACCTGTCAATATTTTGTAATCTATCAAAATGAATGACCTTAAAATTGCTATTAAATTATTTGAAAGATTTCATACACAAATGAAGATATTAAAGTGAATCTTATTGCTAAAGCTGGGATTATATGATAATGCATTTTTTTAATTTATGATATGTTTACCAAAATTCTTGCAGATCTATACAGATCACGTAAAAAGTAAGCATTTGCAACTACTTTTGTTTTGCATATCTTGCATGTAAATACTGCTTTGAGCATATTTAATATAAAATTGCATATTTGTTCATATCTTATCATTTATTTCTAAAGTGCACTGTAAAAAATATATAAAACCATTCATTCACAATATTATTATATATATATATATATATATATATATATATATATATATATGTATATATATATATACATATATATATATATATATTATTATTATTATTATTATCAAAATACAGTCAGCATGATTTGTGTTCATCAAGTCGGGGAAGTTCCAGTGAATCCACGAGCAGTGAGGTTGACCTATAGGTCATCTCGCCAGTTGTGTTTAGTTAGTTCTCGAAAGTATATGTACACGTAATTTTACCGTGTTACTTTTAATATGTCAAAATCATATTTACATGTGTCCATCTGGATAAAAGATTATCCTCAATTTTGTGCAGGTAGTGGCAGAGTGTTTTATAAGTATTGCAGTAAAATTGTAAGTTTATATAGGTTTACGTTTAATTTCATATTTTAAAACCTGCAATTACATATTGTAAAGTTGATGCCACAAAGAAATTCAATTAACGCAGCATGTAGGAACAGATTTGCATAAAAGAAATATCACATGATTTAAAAATGCACCACAAGCTACTCTGAATCAATCGCTTACTTTAACAAGTAAAAATATAGAACAAAATAGTTTCTATTATGACTTGTATAACGCCTTCTTAAGTGCAAACATTCCACTTTTATAGTTGAATAATTCAACGTTTAAAATTTTTTTAGAGAAGTATGCCAAACTGTTAGTTCCTAGTCGCTCAACTACAAGAAAAAAGTATATTAATCAGTTGTTTGAGGAAACTATGATGAAAATCAAGGAAGCAATAGATAAAAATTATATTTATTTCGTAGTCGATGAGACAACAGACAGTCGTATACGCTATATTGCCAACCTATTGATTAACATTTCAAACGAAAATTGCGCCGGCCAATCCTTTTTAATTAGTACAGAAGAATTGGAGAAAACAAATAACTTAACTATAACAAGATTTATAAACGATAGCTTAACGAGGTTTTATTTGCCGAATGCCGTTCCAAGTGACAAGGTATTACTGATGTTATCGGATACTGCGACATATATGGTTAAGTCAGTACAGAATTAGAAGATTTCTTACCAGAATTTGATGCATGTAACATGTTTTATTCATGCTGTTAACAGAGTAGCACAAGAAATACGTTACCCATTTCCAGATATTACTTCATTGTTCAATTTGACAAAAAAGTATTTATTAAAGCACCGCTGAGGGTTTAAGCATACACAGATAAGTTACCTGGTCTGGAACTGCCACCACAACCCATAATAACAAGATGGACCACATGGCTTGTTGCTGCTACATTTTATACAGATACCTTTGAACAGATAAGAGAATTCATTCTCACTTTTTCAAACCTTGATACCAATTGCAGATTGCAAAGATAAAATACTAAATAAACTGCAAATGCTTTTACCAAAGCAAACTATGATTTTATTAGTGAAACACTACGAAAAGTTAAAACTCAAGGTGTTGAACTCAGTGAATCGATAGAATTGATTCAAAGTTTCAAGAATAAAACTTATAATGTGAAGAGAGCGGTTCAAAATTAAATGAACACAAGTTCTAGAGAAAAACTAGGGCTTTAATCAGTTTAGTAGAATAACCAGTGTGCTGCAAGGGAACTACGATGAAACTATTGAGATGAGTCCGTTAATTATTTGCAAATTAAGTATACAATTACATCAGTTAACGTTGAGCGAAGTTTTTCAGCACACAAGCTATTATTGACGGATCGCAGAAGATCATTTTTAGTTGGGAATTTAGAAAAGCATTTAATTTTAAATGTTTGTAAAACTATACAAAGGCAAATATAAATACAAAGAGTTACATTGTTTAGCTTATTTTATACTTATTATTATTATACACGTATTTTGTAAAATTTCTAATAAAATATTGATATAGTACATATTTTTGGTATCTCTAAATTTATTTTGACATTATTTAATATTTTGACTATAATTTAGTTGTGTAACTATCACTTCAACTTTACATATTTTATATATATTAATAAAAGTTCTGCATATTTTCATCGAATTTTGGAAACATATATGCGCATATAATGCAGTTTACGTGTGCATATAATTTCCAGCTTTACTCATCATTCATGTCATCAGTTCGCAAACATTCTTTAATTTACACCTCAATCAATCGCTATAAAACGCACGTAATACATAACCTATGAACGCATTCAAACACGTTGAATCTTACATTTTGGGGCGCGTATAATAATACGCACAGGGCGAAGGGTAATGCGCACCAATCAAGAGCCGCGTGCATATACCGGGTGTATTTTTTAAATTGAAGCTTTCAAATATCTCGATAAGCAGTTCACGATGTAGTATAAAGAGCAGTGTGCTCAAGTGCCTGGACGTGCTGGCGTCCAACCCAAAACAGAATAAGAAGAAGAAGAAGAAGAAGAAGAAGAAGAAGAAGAAGAAGAACAAGCAGTTCACGAAAAGACTTAAAGAAAAGACTTCAGTTTAATTATGAAACAGACATGTAAATAATTTACATATCTGTAACTGTATACTTGGACAATACCTCGTATTTTCAGCATTTACTTCTGCTTAAGACATATGTTTCTGCCATCTATAGGCCTCGTCAGTTAAGCTAATGAAGCAATGTATACAAATGATACAAATCTTTATAAATAGATCTGTATCTGTATATGACATTTAGCCGAACCGCCTATTAGATAAAGCAAATCTCATCCTATCAGGTGGCAATTATTTAATAAGTGACATCTGACGGACGAAAGAGACTTTACCGAAAAAAGCGATCTTTCATTTGACCCGCTAAGCTGGTACGAAACGAAAACAATACGAGTGTAGTCCTTCAAAAACGAGCCAGATGGCGGTAAATATACAAAAAAGGTTTTAAATATATCTATACGTTAATATGCCGTATAACGCCTTTGTTTAATTATGAAACAGACATGTAAATAATTTACATATCTGTAACTGTATACTTGGACAATACCTCGTATTTTCAGCATTTACTTCTGCTTAAGACATATGTTTCTGCCATCTATAGGCGTCGTCAGTTAAGCTAATGAAGCAATGTATACAAATGATACAAATCTTTATAAATAGATGGCAGAAACATATGTCTTAAGCAGAAGTAAATGCTGAAAATACGAGGTATTGTCCAAGTATACAGTTACAGATATGTAAATTATTTACATGTCTGTTTCATAATTAAACAAAGGCGTTATACGGCATATTAACGTATAGATATATTTAAAACCTTTTTTGTATATTTACCGCCATCTGGCTCGTTTTTGAAGGACTACACTCGTATTGTTTTCGTTTCGTACCAGCTTAGCGGGTCAAATGAAAGATCGCTTTTTTCGGTAAAGTCTCTTTCGTCCGTCAGGTGTCACTTATTAAATAATTTCCACCTGATAGGATGAGATTTGCTTTATCTAATAGGCGGTTCGGCTAAATGTCATATACAGATACAGATCTATTTATAAAGATTTGTATCATTTGTATACATTGCTTCAATAGCTTAACTGACGACGCCTATAGATGGCAGAAACATATGTCTTAAGCAGAAGTAAATGCTGAAAATACGAGGTATTGTCCAAGTATACAGTTACAAATATGTAAATTATTTACATGTCCGTTTCATAATTAAACAAAAGCGTTATACGGCATATTAACGTATAGATATATTTAAAACCTTTTTTGTATAAAAAAAGACTTCAGATTTAAAATTTAATTATTCAATGGAGAAAATACATTAGTGACAGAATTAGTCTTTCTCTGTCCCTCCGTGTAGGTGGGGTGGCAGTAACTTTGAAATCTTAAATAGGAACTCATATATTCGAACTGAGTAAAATAAGTTGTTTCTTAAAGTTATTTCTTTCTTTTGTACATTTACTTTGTATTTTTGGAATTAGAAAAAATACGAATGGAAGGAATAACACAAGCGTTAAATACCTAGGGGCCGTTTAAGTATTACGTAAGCAGAATTTTAGTAATTTTTAACCCCCCTCTCCCCCTTGTCGTCAAATGTAAGTCCCCGTCCTATGCTTACGTAAGCATTTTTATAATATTTACAAAATCTGTGTAAGTTTCTTTATTGTTATTCATGAGAAACTAACTAACTATTATAGTTATTAAGTCTATCACAATGAAATAAGCAATTTATAAACTATTAAGAAATTTACTGCACATTTAATATTTATTCAAGCAAATCATTAACATCATATCTAAATATTATATTATTATTATTAACATATAAACGATATCTATTTATTTTGTTCTATTTAAAAATTTGGTAAACTCAAATTAATCGTCATCAGTCCAAGACACTTGAATTCATGACTGCAAATAAATAAATATTGCTGACGTAATCACCATTCAGACCCCCGCCGTCCCCCATGTCATCAAAAATAAGCAAAGCACCTTTGGTGCTTACGTAATACTTGAACATACATTGTACATACAAAAACATTTTTATAAAAATTATTTTCAATATAAGAAATGGTATTAAAAGAAAAATACATTTGACAGCATTCCGGTAAGTCCTGAGTGAAGGAAATCGTGTTTACCAAGTATGTGAAAAAGGACGCCCTTTTCTGGGTTACGATAATAGTACTTTCTTGATAAATCATTTTACAGGGTATTCTTTTTATTGAAAATGAATTGCAGAAGCGTATGCATAAGTTCTCAATGCGAGAAATTGAAAAAATTTAATTTCATCGATTACAGCGCCATCTATTATGAAAAATGTTTCAGACATCTACACGGAGGCAGATAGAAGGACAAATTCTAGCACTAATTTATTTCCTACATTTAATTATTAAATTTTATATCTGGATTTTTTCATTAAATGCTTCATTAAATGCTTATTTTTTGAGATACAATGAAGGCCCACAAATCCGAATGCCTTAAAATCCGAATGACCTCGTAATCCGCACGAAATTAAAATAATCAAATTTAACATTAGGTGTCTTGTAATCTAGATCGACCATTGACCTTCTAATCTGGATCAGACGCCGAGTGTTTTCGGTTACATTGTTTTGCGTGTTATTGAATAACACGGGTATTCCCGGTAGGCAAGTGTTGAATAAAAAGTAATGCCTTATTCACTTTTAATCGTCATGGCACCGAAAAGGGCGCTTAAAACTAGAAAAGGGACATATTGCAATAGCCGAAGAGTGTACGTGGGAAAGCACTCGCTGAGAGATACGGTGTTGGTACATCCACAATTTCTGATGTTAAACAGAATAAAGAGAAACTAATGGAGTTTAAAATAATGGATGTTTTGGGAAAGCAAGAAATCCCAGGGCTTTTAAGAAATGTCCTAAACTTCCAATAGAATGAACCTCAACAAAAAACGCCTGGATTACTTCATCCCATTTGTTAAATGGTCTTTCGTTGTACGGGTAAAACTGTTTCAAGTGGAGAATAATCTCAATGGAAAAGCTATACTGTTAGTCGACAATGCTCCAAGCCATGTGTCGGAGACGCAACTAACCCAATGATGATGGACAAATCATAACCATGTTCATGCCACAAAACTGTGCCCTTCTTATACAACCCAAGGACCAAAACGCCATACGTTTGACCAAATTCATTATCGAAAAAGCTTTTTGGTCCAGGTTTTATCTTCGGAGGAGAAAGACATTTCAAGGGCTCTTAAGATGATAAATTTGAAAAATGCCGTGTTTTTCCTTACCTGTGCTTGGGATAAATTCTCAGCTGACGCAATAAGGAAATGTTAGAGAAAAGTATTTATGACATCCAACAAGAATTATATACCGAAATTGGAAATATGTTACAGAAAATTAGCAGTGACATTGAAACGCACTGAAATTTATGAATGGATCGATGGCGATGATGACCATTTGCAATTGGATAGTAACGACATAGAATGGGCGAATGCTACGGGAGCGTGCAATGGAAGCGAAGCAGATAAGTATTCGTCAGACGAAAATATCTGATTTTTTAAAATAAATTTTTACTTTGTGTACGATTTTTTGACACTTTATTTATAAAATCTCTATGAATCTAATGATTTTTTTTGCTTATTTTTCCTTTTATTTAATAATTTCAGTAAAGCTTTAATAATCCGGATGTTTTACTAACCCGGATCGAGCTAAGTTTAATTGATCAGGATATGCGGGCCTTCAATGTATTTGAATGTTTCAAGTTAAAAAATACACCCGGTATATTATACATACTGATAATTTATTTGCAAATTAAGATATCACCTTATAAATATTATATATTTTGTTTTGTGTGTTTTTTCTTAACCCTGCAGGCGACGCGCCGGATTTTTTAACACCATTAGACGCATGGAGCACAATTGTAATCCATTAATGTTTTAATACTAAAATTGATATTACCACAAGTATATTGCACAAAATTTATTAAAACAGTAATTATCTATATAAACAACAATATTTACATTAAAAAACATGTTTGTGTTTATAATTAAACGACCTTTTAGTAATTGTCAAAACAAAATGATTATGCTGGACATTTAAACTAAACATTAAACAAGGAACAAAATCAATGAACTAAAATGACTAAAGCTTAGCTATGTTCTTCTAAGAATCTTCATTTGACACAATGGAATGTTGTTCTTCATCTACGCAGTCCATGCAAATTAGTTTCAGATATGCCGGACAGGTCCACCGATTACAGTTACTGCAAGATTTTCCCGTGGTTTTGTTTCTCGCTCTTCCACACAAATAGCAACGTCCAGTGGTTGAGTTACGATTTTCTATTTCTTTTGGAATTTCGTTACTGATTTTTAGTAAAAATCATATGCGTTGCTTTATTTGGGGTGATATGTGGGGATTTTGGAACCGTTTGAACATGACAGGTCTTATTAGATGGAACGCTACGTCCTGCAAAAATTTTCTTCTTGTGATTTTTGTTGATACATTATTAAGTTTATAAATACCATAAGCATTTACAGCAGAAATATTTAAAAGATTAAAAAATACTGTAAGAGGCCAGCGACGAGAATTCCTGGACACGTCATATTGAGTGCAGAGCTGATCTACTAAATCAACACCAAATTTAGTTCCATTATAATCAGTAATTAATTCCAGCTTCCGCTGCTCTCCAGTATTCTCATCAATAGCCATGTCGTGATGCATTGTTGATAAAGCCAGTACAACTTTATTCTTTTTTGGGCAATGCGAGACCAAAGTGCATTTTCCCTGGTAAAAACCAAATAAAGAACTATTTAATTCTCTGCTTTTTCCGATTACAAATTCTGGCGGCAGTTGGGTCTTATTTTTACGAATCGTCCCTATAAGAGTCAGCTTTTTTTCTAGTAATTCCATGGCTAATGGAACGCTTGTAAAATAATTATCAGTTGTAATATTTCTACCCGTGCCTTCAATATGTTTCACCATTCTTTTGACCACATGCGCACCAGTCCACTCAACTTTGTATTGTCCCTCGGGCTGTCTACCACAATATATTTCCATATTATGTGTGTAGGCATTCTTTGTGTCAACTAGTGCGAAAATCTTTATCCCATACTTTGCAGGTTTACTGGGTATGTATTGTCTAAAAGGGCATTTGCCCCTAAATGCAACTAGTTGCTCATCTACTGTCAAATACTGAGACGGTGTATAGTTTTTCTGAAAATTCTGGATAAACATTTCGAAAAGGTCTCTTCTGGGAGCTAATTTGTCCAATTCTTTTCTTTGATTTCTAGTTGTAATATTATCAAATCTAATACATTTCATTAGAAAACGAAAGCAAGATACAGACATTGTCAGATATATTGCTTCAACACCTGTGCCCTTACTGTTGTCCCACATCTGCAAAATATTTAGGCCTCCAGATTTTAAAACTCCTGCAAAATATAGAACTTTAATATAGAACTTTTTTTAACTTCCTCATTATCTGTTACTTTACAATCTCTAAGACGCGCGTATTTGATTCTAATATTATTGATATACACGTTGGTAGACTGTGTTATTGTATCTATTATTTTATCATCTAAAAACAGTTGTAGGCATTCAAATTCTCTTTTGGCATTTTTTGCTTCGTTTTTTGGTCCAGGTAATCGTAGGACAATATTAGCGGCCCGTGTTCTTGAGTTAAGAGGAGGACACACCGTTTTCCACTTGGTAATAGTATCCTTGCCTACGTAGTATGCAACTGGAGTCTCATTTTCCGCTACTTCGGAATCGTCGTCTGAATCTAGTTCTTGCTGTGAAGAAGAATCGTACTCTGAGCACAAGTCCTCAGCATCTGTAGCTTCGCCAGATGCTTCACTTTCCTCTGGCCATTCATCATCAGCATCTTCAACAGAAAGATCTTCCTGATCTTCAACTTCCTTCAACCATTGTAGTGCCACCGACTCAAACTTTGGATCGTCAACTCTTATTCTTTTTCTCTCAGACATTATCAATCCTAATAAATACATAAAAATAACTCTACAGCTAGATTTCAATACCAAAACTATAACGTAGTATCAAAAATAATAGTCACGCTATTCGACCCGTGGAGCACAATAGCGACAAAATCAACTTCAAGAACACAACTGTACACAGAGAGAAGCGGTAACTTGTTGAAATAAAAAAGCAGATGTTGCTAGGAAGGTACTGAAGCGTAGGCAACCCGACAATCACTATTGTAAAAGTAGTGGTAGAAATCGTTTTCGTGGAGCACATATGTGATCCGCGCGTCGACTGCAGGGTTAAACAAATGTTTTGAAACTAGAATTGGATCACCTATTGTATTCATCTCAAATAAAATATGGCAAAGCTGCCCCATCTGATGTAATCATATAAACTAATATTTTCCTTTAAATTTTGAGATCTTATTGGGTCTATCCTTAATACGCCAATAAGCGTTTTGTTAAAACATCAAACATTGTAAATTTCTAAAATAATAAACATAAGCCAAACATCAGACTAAAATTATTCTCCGTGGCCAAAAATTTAATATTATTTGTTACAAAAAGAATAGCGTTTGCTTTATAATTAGGATAATCAATACACTATATAATTAGTTTATTATCGCAAATTTAAATTACGTTGATATTAACATATTTTCATAAGGTATTTGCAAACGATACCATACACATTGTAGGAAGCTACGCAGAACATAAAAATAGGTAATATTGCGAAATACCGTTCATGTTGATATATCATTGCCTTTACGACGCAAAAGGGAACTCAACCACACTAATTTCTGTTGTAAATATTCAAATGAACCTCACTTCGGCAATAGGAAAGGCGGAAGTAAAACAGCACAAATATGACCGAACTGAAAGCGATGAGGAACTCGAAAGACCAATTCCAATGCACCACAACAAAAGGAGTAATTTCGCGTGAAATGTAAATAGTAGCAACAACAAAGAAAATTCATTGTAGTTCATAAAATGTTTACAATTGCCATATAAAACACGTACAATGTGTGAAGAAATATATTATAGCCAAACTGAAAATAATATAAAAGCATAAAAATTAGGGCTGCAGAATTTCCTACTTCTTATGCGGCTCTCGTGTCAAAGAGAGTAAGATATGTTGTAACAGCAAAACTTATTGAAACCATGAATGCGGTCCATCAAAATTATCCGCCAATTTCTTGTAATTTAGAAATTAATACATTTAATTTCGTATGAATTCACTGCTACGTATATGCAAATGAAATGAACCTATATAAATAGCAAACTGTAGTCTGTTTTTTAATACCGATTTTACAATAAAACTAAATTTTTATATGTAATATCCAAGGAATAAATTGACTTATCTTTATTCTTATCTTAATATTCTTGCATATTAACTAGTAGAATACGATAATAGTGACTTTTTAATTTAACTTTTCAACACAGGAAACAGCAGGAAATTAACAGATTGTCAGCTCTTTTTTGATTCGGTGAATGGTGATACTTCTATGGTTAATTCCAATCACCAACAAGACTCTAGCCTGCTAACTAGACCATTCACAAGATCCAGAAGACCAGCCGCACAGTGGTTTAGGATCTGATATGCGTGATCGAAACCTTTAGCTCCTTAAATAGTTGACGAAACGAGGTGAAAATTTAACCACCGAAGTAGAATCGACTGATGATAAAAGTTTTGGTGCAGCTTGTGATCTTCAGCCCATAGTGAGGTTGGAAATGTGTGGCTCAATGTCACTTTTCACAGCCGCTTCTTCCTGTGTTGAAATATCCGCAGTTTCATGCACCCATTGAAGTCTTATTGGTCGACAATATCTCTTGGAGAGAGGTCATGGGTTTTTCCATATAATATCCTTTTGTTTTTATTGCGAATTAATTCATTATACTTTGGCAAAATTATCTTATTATTTTTTCTTATACTCATATTATTGTAGCTTAAATTAATTCATTTATAATCACTTTTATTTTTTTTTATTATTGTCCAAAATTACATATTGTCATATATACAGTGTGACACATACAGGGTGTATGTTTTTTCATTTATTATTTTGAACAGAATTTTGTTTTATTATGATTTAAGTTGTTAATATACTGTTTTAGAGCCTTTTCTATACCATCGTTAATTTTGTTTTATTCTCTCTTTAGCGGGTTGGAGTTTGAGCATATATTTCTAGATTGCAGGTACCCTGTGCAGCATTTTTCAGTTTCGTCTTTGTATTTAACGTTTGTAATTTTGTAGTCTGTATGCGCATGCGCCTAAGATCGCGCAATCCCTTTTCTCCGTTTTCAAACTGAGCTTCCATAAGCAAAACGGAGTGGCGCTACCAACCATCTTTCATTTTAGTCACCCACACCCGTCTACAATGACTCCAATGAGCATACACGGTTAAATAGAACGCCCAGTCTATTACACCGTCTATACACTTTAAAATGCTTTCACAAGTGTTACCTATTCAATAAGTTTCAAGTTTAAAAAAATTTCTCCATTTCTAGAACATCATAATATGGCGGATATAAATCACCTCCGTGCTGGTTACCGCCACTTCTTAATGCGTTGTTCTGTTTCTTAGTAAAATTTTCAGAAATTAGAAGTGCCACGGCTTCTTCTAATGAATAACTTGACTGTTCATTTTCTGGAGACCTCCAATGAGTTAAAATTCGCTTCGATCGTGAAGGGATTGTTGTAGTCATTTCATCGAGAAGCTGGACCACCATTTTCGGTTTTTCGCAATTCCGTGTATTCTTCATGAAATTCCATAATCTTTTCGTGCAGGACAATACGTGTGATTGGCCGATTCGCAATGGCCACAATACGGCAATTCGAAAAGAAAAATCCAAACACACAAGAAACTAACAAAGTTTACAACTAACAAAGTTTACAAAGCTCTGCGAAATTAATTAATGACTCGCAACATTTTATAAGCTCTAGCACATTCAGGGGCAGGTAGGGGTAGGTAAATAAACCGTAATTATATTTAAAACTCATTAAGGAACAAAAATATCTTGACCACATTCCGTTCTAAGTTGTCCTCCTTAATGATACTTCGACTAATTATCTAATTCATAAGAAAAATGCATATAATTTCAGATAAGGCCCTGAGCACACGAAGGATAAACTTCTAATACCTTTAATCGCACTAAATGATACTATTAAGATAGAACTTTCATTTATGATCATAGAACGGTTATATTTTCAAGGAATTTCTCTGAACAAAGCCAGAAATCTGAAAAATTTATAACAATAAAATCGCATTTTATTAAAGATGTGAACTTTAATATGTTTGAAAGCGTGTATCTTTAATTTTGCGCGATGTATCAGTTGCAATTCCCAGCCTAAAACTTGATTTAATGATATAAGAATATCGTATCACAATTTTGCTACGATTAAGAAACCTTGAAATTGTCGATTTCGTTCACGTACGGCAGATCCTAAACCATTGTGCGCTGCTCCGGCATTCGCATTGCTATAACACGCGGTTTTCACTGTTGGCATGCAAATAATTTAACCTAAACAACATGCAGACAAGGCTAAAGAAGTAGCATATAAAAGTGAGTGAAGCTAAGTCTGTTCAGGTGACCCTCACGGTGACAAAAGGCATATGTCTTCCTGTGGAACTATAAAAAAACATTTGGTAACCATTTAGATATTAAACTCACTTAAATACACCGATCTCAGCTACTTGTCCATGATTGGAAGCAGTGCTGGAAGTCCTCGTATGTTAACATGTTCAACACCGCCTACGATTCGGTCTAGATCTCCTCAATCGTCGCAGAACGGCGCTGGACTAAATGTATGGAATTGAATGGGATTTGTGTTGAAATAAAATTATTTTTTACCGTGGAATAAGTTAGTTCATTCCCTCAAATCACTTTCGTATTTCGATTAGCGTATTTAAAGCATCCTACGAGGGACAATTGAGAAATTTAGGAAATCTGGCACCACTGTTTAGTTTTATACCGCTATATTGTTACAATTTGTTTTCCTTGTTTTAAAAGCTTAGCGTGGATAAAGTTTTACTTCCCTGTAGATATCAAATTTAGTTTATTATATATTCGTTACTTTCTTTGTAATCTCGGTTGCGCCATCTAGTGAGATTATACTCGTCGTATTTGATCCCCACCCCGCTACGGGAGTGCGATCTTAAGAAAGTCACTTCTGTTTGTGGACCAGTGTGTAAGATTCATATTTCTTGGTGTGCTCTGATAATCGAAATATGTTTCACGCCTGCCCTAAATATTTTGGAAATTAACGCGTTTGCGGATTCGACCAGGGCGCAATGAGAAAATTAAAAAGGTCATTACCGTATCGAGTAATTGGACGTATTTTGATTCGAGGCAAATAGACGTATGCAGACTGCGATCTTTTCTTTTACCTGTCTATTCGCTGGAAATTTCAAACATGTCGCATTCTAAGAGAAAAACAGATAAACCAAGTATTTAACGTGCTAGAGAGTCAAGGCCACCCCGTTCTTGCCTGAACATCTGCGTACGCCGTTTTTTTTTTGACCAGACCATCTGTGTCAGCCATCGAGGTATTTTGTACAAGACTTTTTTAATGCAGTAACCTTGAAAATTCTCGTCGATAATTTTATTTGCTATAATTATGACTCCGAATGTTAATACTAATCAAAACGGAATTTAATCTTAGTTTAATTCGTATATGTATTTATTTCATTATTGTACATTTATTCAAATAATTAACGCTCATATATTTGTTATTTAAACTTTTCTAAAATTAATTCACGTTCATAACTTTTGTTATAGAGATTCTAATCCTAAAATGATTTTGTATTGAATTAATGATAAAATTTAGTTGATGTTACGTAATAATAATTTTGAATTTTAAATGATGGATAATTAGTTGATTTCACACATTTAAGTACGTAATTTTTTTTGCAACAACTTTGTGAGAAACTAGAGTTATATATTTTATTCAATGATTTTAATAATTTTATTAATACTTGTAAATCTGTGTATGTAATACCAAGTGTATTGTAATTGTATGAAGCCGCTCGTTTGTGTATTAAATGATTTATTCATATCTTTTCCGAAGAATTTTCCGACTGTCCCTCGTATCGCGTCTATTACGAATTACTATTATATTAATTAGAACGATGCGATATGAATAGAATTGCTAAGTATTTGTTTCAATAACATATTGGCAGATATGGTATGCTATTTATTAATGATTTTGCTTTTTCTTTATTCTTTGACAAGAGTAAAATTTTGCGTTGATAATTTAATTTTATCATAAATATCATCAATATTTATATTAGCCTTAGAAAAAAATCGCTATTAATTCAGTCTGTTAAATTATAATTCGACAAATTCTAGTTTTAAATAAAGACAAAATTACCTTTTAAGGCTGGAAATATTAAATTAATTTTCTCATAAACGTCGCGCATATCACATTCTATTTACAATGTAATTTTAATATACATGACGGCCTTTTATACCTCCGACTTTTATTGTAATATGAATTATGGCTTATTACGGTACCTTCATTACACAATAACGAGCAATTTGAACAATTCATAATTTACAATTTACAAAATCCTTTTAAATGCTAGAGGTTTTAAAAGTTTTTCACGTTGCATTCAAATACAAACCTAGTTTCAGTATAGTTAGTGATCGAGACAATTAAGGCAATTATAATTATTTATTACCTCTAACCTAAAGAAAAACTTTACACTAAGTTGGTTCAAAATTTATTTATCTTTTAATAAAGTATCAAAAGTGAAATAACGTACCAAAGACATTTTGATTTTTTTCTGGGATATAAATATAACTACAGTTTACCTTTATTCCTTTAGTTTTTGATACATGCCCTTTAATATTCTTAAATACTGCTTTATTACAATTATGGTCCTAATAATAATAATAATAATAATAATAATAATAATAATAATAATAATAATAATCTCAAATTGTATGCTAGGAAAAAGAATCATCTTCGCGATCTCCTAATATAATCTCCTGTATTGGCCGTTATAGTAGAGATATCCAAATGAAATTTGGATTGGAAAAATGCAAAATAAGTTGCATGGAAAAGGGACAATGGGTTGAACATCGTGGGTTCGAAGTGGAAGGCGGACAAGGACTAGTTATTGGAATGGAGAGCAACGACTATTATAAGTATCTTGGTTATTTGCAGGCTAGAGGAATAGAACACAATATTGCAAAAGAATCAGCGAAAGATCAGTATTTCTCTAGGCTGCGATCGTTGTTGAAAACCAGATTGTCGGCAAGAAATATGTCCAAGGCAATAAACAGCTTTGCAACTTTCGTACTTACTTATGGATTTGGAATAACTAACTACACTGATACTGAACTTGAAGCAATAGACATCAAGACAAGAGTAGAAGCCAGAAAATTTAGAATTCATCACCCACGTAGTGCGATCGAAAGGTTCCACCTACCAAGAAGAGAAGGAGGTAGAGGAATACCGAATGCTTATTGCAGGCATTATACACAGGTAAATAATTTACGAGCGCACTTTCTGCAAAAGTCGAAAGAAAGTAGATTGCATAATGCGATTGCTCAAATGGACAATTTTACGCCACTCAAATTGGCTAACGATATTCAATCCGTCCACGAGAATCTTAAGTATATCCCAACAGAAGGAGAGATGGAAAAATAAATCTTTGCATGGCAAATATCTGTTAACAATCGAATCTGAAAATTTTGACACCTCAGCGTCGCAGGCATGACTGTATACAAGTAGCCTGTTTGCAGAAACAGAGGGATTCATAGCCGCCATCCAAGATCAAGTAATTCCAACGCGTTCTTATAGGAAAAAAATTCTTAAGGTAAATTTATCTGACATTAAATGCCGTGTATGCACAGATAAGGAAGAAACAATTGATCATTTGATGGCAGGATGCTCTGTACTTGATCCCAAACAATACCTCGAGAGGCACAACAGGGTTGCGAAAATAATACACCAGCTGCTCAGGCAGAAGCACTTGTCGTATTCTGAAAATGTCCCGTATTATGAATATGAAGCACCTTCAGTTTGCGAGGACGAAAATTCTCGATTATATTGGAATCGCCAAATAATCACGGATAAAACAATTCCCAACAATATTCCAGATATAGTACTGACACTGAAGAAGGACAAGATAACGTACATCATTGACATTGCTGTTCCGTTGGCAAAAAACACTGCAAGGAACTATAGTGAGCAGGTAAATAAATATTTACCTCTCAGCGACAAAATCAAGAGTATGTGGAAGATGGACAAGGTCCTAATAGTCCCAATTGTAATTGGCGCAACGGGAGAAATCCCACATAAATTACACAAGTCCATAAATGTTTTGGATCTCCACCTGAAACTTTATTAAAAAATTCAAAAAAGTGTCTTGTTAGACACGGCTGCAATAATACGTCGTGTGCTAAACTGATGTTGCAGCGCGCGAACGTGGGCAGCGTGGCCGGGAGGCGAAATGACGGAACAGGTGGGGTGCTGATGTGGTCCTCTCTGATGTGGTCCTCTACTCTGATGTGGTCTGCGCTACCAAACTCTAGGGGGGTCTGCCCGATGGGCGGACAGGTGCCATTCCGCCTTTCCAGCAGGGGAGAGAGGAACCAAGCTACGCGGCGCAAAACACGGCGACGCGCAGTGCACAAACCACTAGGACCGGTCCTGGGCGGCAACCTGGCTAGGCTGCCGTGAACAGCACACACGCTCGACGTGTGTGCAGTGCCCCCGCAATGGCGGAAAACGTTAAGATGGCACAATGTGTGACCGTCGTCGACCAAAGTAGCCGCTAAGAGTGTTTCATTGGTTGGCGATGAGCAACCCCGTGCAGGGTGCGCTTCGCGGGTCTGGGCCTTGCCTCGATGGGGCGGGGATCGGACGGTCGAAGTACTGCACGGAAAAGGTAAAGAAGTTGCCGGGAAAGGGTTGGCGGCCCTGCGCAACGGCTGGTTCTCCGATCTCTCAAAATTAGCGCGACCGGACACTAAACACTTCACGTTATTATGTACATTTATTATTCTAAATAATAAAATTATATTAAACTAAACTAAATGTTTTAATTTCTAAATAAATAAAATAAAGCTTTTTAAGAAGATGTAGGGAGATCTGTAGAATATAATTTATCCGTTGTTCTTTCCAAAAATTCTTTAATTTTAATGGAAGGTCTTTCTTTCAAAAAGAGCAAAACATTTAAACAAACTGTAAAAAAAAATTAAACTCTTGGTTTAATTTAAGCGCCCCACCAAAATAACAGCGTTATCGTGAGATCGACTGAGCGAGCCAGGGCAGGCAAACCAATACAAGCTTTAATTTATTTTTCTTTCTCTTTCCCACTACTTCCGGTGTAACAATTTGGCAGCCGAATGTGAGGCATGACAAAAACGCATGGTTGCGCTTTCTTACCCAGCCAGAAGATGCCTGATACCAGGTCAGCAACCAGAAAGGAAATGGATAGGCAGAACAATCATGAGATCTACATCCTCGATTCTGAGTCCAGAGATTCAGTGGCGCACATCCAAAACGACACAGACCTCGCAGCCAGACAGTTGCAGATTTTTAACTTCGGCATTGAGGCCGCAGGTGCACAAGATCCAAGTGCCCAATGGCAGAAGGCCATAGGCGAAATTGTAGACACAAGAACCGGCCTTGCACCTCCAGCGGACACTACCAGAAATCAAATCACCACAAGCAAAGTGATTGAATTTAAAACAAATACCAGCAGTTTTAAAGTCAGTGTATATGTGGACGCCGGGTGATCCTATGTGTTACCTTTACTGTGTCCCATGTTTACCACTTTGATTAGTAGTTTTGCATACTGATGATGACAACTTAGTTGTCGAAATACGTATTTAGGATACGATTATTAATTGTAGTAAGGGTTTTTATACCTTGTTCGAGATTTTTAATGGAAGGTGTGCCCATACACGTTAAAGATACATATTTTGAAAAAGCATTAATGAAATTATTTTTATTTTTTATAATATATGAATAACAAAATAATTTGAAACATACATGAGTGGATAAAACCACACCATATTGTATAATACAAAAGTATTTTTAATAATATAAAATATTATTAAAAATGGGGTGTGAAGAACACAATACAAGTTATATATTTGTGAATGTATCTCCTCTCCAGAGACGCAGATACGTATTTCACCTTTCTACAGGATCGTCGGTACGCCCCTGCTTGAGAAGAGATACATTCAACCAAACATAACTACCTTGCTATCAAACAGAAATTATTAAGACAGAGCGTGAAAGAATATTCAGCGCTGTCTACATAATAACTGCCGAACTAAGCAACGTGTTTCTATAGACGGTAACAACCATATCTATAAAAAGTGTATTATCGTGTCTTCACTACTTGTCGGGCGAACCGAATGCGTATATAACAAAATAATTTGAAACATACATGAGTGGGTAAAACCACACCAATTTGTATAATACAAAAGTATTTTTAATAATATAAAATATTATTAAAAATGGGGTGTAAAGAACACAATACAAGTTATATATTTGTGAATGTATCTCCTCTCCAGAGACGCAGATACGTATTTCACCTTTCTACAGGATCGTCGGTACGCCCCTGCTGGAGCTTTCACGCTCTGTCTTAATAATTTCTGTTTGATAGCAAGGTTGTTATGTTTGGTTGAATGTATCTCTTCTCCAACAGGGGCGTACCGACGATCCTGTAGAAAGGTGAAATACGTATCTGCGTCTCTGGAGAGGAGATACATTCACAAATATATAACTTGTATTGTATTCTTCACACTCCATTTTTAATAATATTTTGTATTATTAAAAATGCTTTTGTATTATACAAATTGGTGTGGTTTTACCCACTCATGTATGTTTCAAATTATTTTGTTATATACGCATTCGGTTCGCCCGACAAGTAGTGAAGACACGATAATACAGTTTTTATAGATATGGTTGTTACCGTCTATAGAAACACGTTGCTTAGTTCGGCAGTTATTATGTAGACAGCGCTGAATATTCTTTCACGCTCTGTCTTAATAATTTCTGTTCGATAGCAAGGTAGTTATGTTGGTTGAATGTATCTCTTCTCCAGCAGGGGCGTACCGACGATCCTGTAGAAAGGTGAAATACGTATCTGCGTTTCTGGAGAGGAGATACATTAACAAATATATAACTTGTATTGTGTTCTTCACACCCCATTTTTAATAATATTTTATATTATTAAAAATACTTTTGTATATATGAATAACGTCCTTTATAAGAAACAAAAACAAAAATGATTTCACTAATCTACCCAGTAGTGCCTATTAGCTTTTCTTTCATATTTCACATTGTTCGGAGGTCCATTGAAATCCTCGATATAAAATACATTCCTTTACCTCAGAGTTAGATAACGTAAAATATTTTTCTTCGCCCAAAACGATGATTCGGTAGTTTGAAAACTGTTGAACATTTAGTGCTCGACAATACCGCGAAATTCGTTGGATTTGCGCAGCTGTGTATTTTGGGCATTTTATTCTCTTTCTAAATGTCATTCCACTTCTCTTAATTTCTCGATGTGATAACTAGAGACCGGACGCATCAGGCCGAAATTACTATGGACCTATAAATAGTCTATATTACAGTGTTTTTCAACCTCTGTAGGGGGTCGCGAGAGGTCGAGAGAACTCAATAAAAAAATCAATAAATTTTAAAAAGGTAAATATGTATATTAAAAAAAAGTTAACAAAATGATACTCGTTATGTTATTTATACAAACACATTAACAAAAAATAAAATCTTCGAGTACTCGTTCATTTTAATGTGAAGGTTGGTTTGTTCAATCAATTTCTCCCATCGTGGATCCGTTTTTGCAACTTTAAGTATTAAATCGTTTTCCAAATTTAAGCGATTTCTTAGTTTACTTTTTATTTGGGCCATTGATGAAAATGCCAACTCGCAACTGTTAATTCCGGGTATTCTGTTTTTCTTTTTAACCAAAAGGTATCCAAATTTTCAGACTTGAATTCCAAGTGTAACTTCCCATCGGCAGATAATTCCAGCAGATTCTCTTTGAGCTTAGTTGATAAATTTGCCTCATTTATTGCTGCATTTAAAAACGGATTTAAGATCCATCTTTGCCCAGTGTTATCCGATATCTCTTGCACTGAGAAGTAATGACACAATTCTATCTTCAAATTATCTAACACCATTTTCATACCAGATATATATGAGTTGATGTTTATCTCGCTTCCGACTTCTTCAATGAAAGACTGTGCCGACGAAAATGAATCAAAGTTGTTTTGATTTATAGATGATGACCACAATTCAATTTTTTTTATAAAGCCATGGAGTTTGTCTTTTGCTGTAATGACATTTTCATCCCGCCCTTGAAGACTTTTAGTCAAGTTATTTAAATGCTCAAATAAGTTAGAAAGAAAAGCCAATTTCAAAAGGAATTCCGGGTCAGAAATGAATTCAGAGTAATGTGACTTGGCTTGTTGTAAATATACTAATAGTTCAGCGCGAAGTTCCATAACTCTGGTCAGTACTTTGCCTTTTGATAACCACCTAACTTCTGTATGGTAAATCAAATTGCGGTGTAGTGCCCCCATATCTTCACAAATGATTAGAAACAATCGAGTCTGCAACGCTTTTCCTTTAATAGAATTTACAATGTTAATAATAATATTTAGAACTTGACTGTATTCTTGTGGCAAAGTTTTGGCTGCAAGAGCTTGGCGATGGAGAAAGCAATGCATCCAAAAAGCTTTTGGCATCTGTTCTTTCAGTCTAACAATAAATCCACTCTTCGCACCAGTCATGGCTTTTGCTCCGTCACTACAAATAGCAATGCATTTTTGTGCCCAATCGATATTCGTATCTTGCGTAGCTTCAAGGAACGTGTCATGCAAGCACTGACCTGTAGTATTTTTGGGTAGTGCCTTGCAAAATAGTATTTCTTCCATTAATATTTCATTGGATTCAAAACGCACAAAAGCTACAAACTGCGCACAACCCGCAATATCCGTTGATTCATCAAATTGCAAGGACACAAAAGAACTTTTCTTAATTTTTTCTATGACTTGATCACGAACGTCAGTCGCCATATTGCTTATCCTGCGTTGAATGGTATTGTCAGAGAGAGGTATACTTTTGAGCTTTTCGACCTCTTGCTTGCCAAACATAATCTCTGCTATATCTAAAGCCGCTGGTAAAATCAAATTTTCGGCCATACCGTGAGGTTTTCCTGCTTTAGCCACACGAAAAGCTACTCGATAACTAGCGAGCAACGCTTTCTCATTTAGGTTGGACATTTGTCCTATAACAGTTTTTTTGATGTTCAAGAGCTTTTAATTTTCGCTCAAAAAATTCCACGGGTTTTTTTTTTTTATTAGGATGTTTTCTGTTTAGGTGGCGTACCAACTTCGATTGCTTCATGCTTTCTCTTGACAAAGTTTCAAAGCAAATTACGCACTGCGGTTTATTCTCAATCACAGTAAACCCAAATTTCAAATAATTGTCGTCATAAAGACGTTTTTTCTTTATTCCACTACTGCCGCTAGACTTAGACGTTGATGGTTCTGATGATCTTTTCAGGAATTTATCCATTTTCAATTATAACAAACAACTCAAATAAATACGTAAAACAAGTGATTCGCGCTCTTCAAACAACTAAACAGCAGACGACACGACCACTTGCTTCGCGGTCTTGCACTGCCGTGGCCGCGGTCGACCGCCCTATTTATAGGCCAGCGCATTCTAGCGAGAATCATCTCGAAGCGTAACGAAACGTCTCGAAACTTGTGGACCTTTAGCGCGGGCCGTGGAGCGCGCGGGGGACTACCAGCGCCATCCGTTGGTAACACTCGGAACCTGTACTAGTTCCGAGATGGCGCTGAGAGTCTCGGCTCTAACAATATGTTTGTATTTGTTTGTTAGTTATCAATTGGCCATGTATTCGATTTAAAATTATGTTTTACGTACTTAATTGTATATTTATATCCGAATCCTAATAACGCAAACGCCTAAAATTTTTGTATGGATTAAATATTTTTAACATACATGAAAAAAAAGGGTCGGGGGTCGGGGGTCTGGAAATATTTTTTGATACTAAGGGGGTCGTGTCATGAAAAGGGTTGAAAAACACTGGTCTATAACATCGCTAAGTACAACACGCAGTTATTGAATAGCACTATTCATTCTTTTAATTGTGACGCAATTACCTCAATGTAACAGTTAAATTCCTTTCTTCACAGGCGTAGATAGAAGCGTGAGGAGTTTTTATAATTTATTTTATTTATTAGTTTATATTTCGTAAGATAAATAAAGTATGGTGAGATAGTTTCCTTTTTTTCATTGTTGTAACTGTTAATTATATAATTCTTATTTTTGTAATGGATCCTGTTTAATATCGTTTCATCGAATCTATTTCTGCCAATTATTTTAACGTAAGTGTCCAGTGAATTTCATTAAGTTTCAATAACTCACGCATACATTTATTTAGATCTAGAACATTGTTTAAGTTACTTTTTCAGATATGATATGGAACAACGTCGAAAATGACATCGTGAAACAATGGTAAGTTCGATTATGGGTCATACTCATGATATGTCCATTGCCAGTGATTCCGAAATTTATTGCAAAGTCTGTAAAATATCGTTAAAAAATTCCAAGAAATCCCACCTAAAACATCACTTAGCATCACAAACACATATACAGAAACTAGACACGTTGGAATCTGGCAATTTTAACGAAGAACTCT